>BSBK01002625.1:3405000-3435000 GCA_027943335.1 Chamaecyparis obtusa
TCTGGGTTATCATCAAAACCATAGTATCTATTTCTCCAGACTTGACACTTAGGGTATCCTCGCTATCGGCATTAGATGGTTGAGCAACAGAAACACCCTGCTTTGACCTATCCTTGACAACTGACTTCTCAGCCTTCCCTTCCATCTCATCATTAGTATCCATGCCTTTCTCCTCAATCAAGAGAAGAGCGGCTTTTCTCTTGTCAATTTTAGGAACTTTATCTGCCTTGTGCTTCTTCTTCTTGGGAGACTTCGTCTGAAGCTCAAAGATAGTTCTATTTCCTTTGATATTCTGCACAGACTTGAAAATGGACTCTGAAATCTTAAATTTAGCATAATCATGTATGAGCATAATCAAACCATCATGAAGAATAGGTTTAGTATCAAGCTAACTCCTATTATCCATAATGCTGGTACCCAGAGACTTGAGGAGAAGGTAAGGAAACAAAACCTTCTTCTGGTACCGAAAATGGTTGACAAGAACAAAATGAAAATTATACACCCTAGTAAAACAGCCTTCTAACATGAAATACTACATAATGGATTTGAGAATTTTGGCCCAGAGCAACTTAACATTCTTAATGCTATAAAAATCCCCTTTCTCTTTAACAAGGAGAGCTTTCTCCAAGGGTTTTAGGGAAACTGAGGGCAACTGCTTGAGATTTGTTGTGACCCCTATAATACTTAACATTGGACTTCTCAAGTCCAGTAATCTCAAAAATAAGATCCTCGGTTACAGTAAAGGATTTTCCACAGATAGAGACTTTACCTTCATCCCAATTATTCACAAAATCTTTGGAAATATCTTTGTCAAAACCATGAAGTCTCTCTAGATAAGGAGTGACACCTCATTCTTTCAATTTCTACCAAACAATGGCCTCCTTCTTCCACTTGCAAACACTCAGCTCTTCGCTTTTTAAGTCTCCTCCCATGGCTGTAATCTAGGAGCTAAAATTCTGAGGGCAACAATGTTTGACAAAGCTATCAGCATGAGAATTAAGAAACTCAGAAAATGGAGGAATACACATAAGGCCAAAAAGAAATAAAATGACCCTAGAGGCTTGCAAATTAAAAACCAAATTAATGTATCTCTACCCTTTCCAAGAAATGAAGGCATTCATACTACATGACATGAAATTAACTCTCCCAAGTTCATCATAGCTTTGTATCAATCTGGGATGATGATGGGTCTTCTCGTATCTTATAAGGTTAATAGTTTCCTTATTTAAACTAGTTTTGCCCTGCCAAATAATGATGTCATCCCATTATACACCCAAGTTGGCCAGGCTTTCAGCAACTGCATTAATTTCATGGTAAGCGTGGGTGATGTGGATCTTTTCCAAACTACTTAAAAAATCATTTATCTGCTCTATTATATGTCTTATAGTCCATGATGGTTTGTTATGGTTCTTAATACAGTTAATAATGTTCATCAAATCTCCCTCAAGCCATAATTTATTACAACCTTTTTCTAACGCCACCTTACAAATTTGAAGAGCAAACACAGCTTTTGTCACGTGTCTAGTTTGGATGTCAATCAGAGAGGCCACGAAGGCAATGCATCTACCATAACAATCTCTAAAGATGCCACCACAGCCTGACATGCCAAGGTTACCTTTCACCACCCCATCAAAGTTTGCCTTTAATCAACCAATAGGAGGAGAATTCCAGATAGCCCTATCTCTCTTACTGGCAGGATCCTTCGTTATTGCTAAAAAATTCTAGATACTAATCACTTCCCTATCATGCACACCTTCCAAAATATATAGAAATTGATTACAAGTAGAGTGCACATTCTCGATGATAGTCCTTATGATCTTCGTACCAAGGATAGAGGAATTAGAATAGGCATCTCTAAAGATCTTGTCATTTCACTTTTCCCAAATCCTCCAAATCAGATGAGGAGAAGAAAAGAACCATATCAAATTAGCCAGCTTGTGAGCAAAAGGCGAAGACCATTGAGAACAAAAGTCCTAGAGAGAATTAGGCAAGATCCAAGAAACTTGTAGCTTCAAAAATAGCAAAGACCAAACCTCTGTGGTGTAAGAACAGAAGAGAAAAAGTTGGGAGGAGGACTCAGCTTCCTTCAAATAAAGATAACATCTATTGGGAATCATAAACCCTCTTTTAGAAAAGTTCCCAATAGCAAGCACCTTGACCTACAAGAAAATCCAATAGAAGATGTTGATTTTAGGGATAAGAGAAGAAGACCACGCCTTAGCCCAAAAAGGGGAGGACTCGTGCCAAGACAACAGAGAATAGGCTGAAGAAACAAAAAAACAACCATCCAAATTGGGAGCCCAAACAAGGTGATCAAGAGACTGATTACAAATAAACTAAGTCTTCAAAAGAAGGCAGATAGGACTCAAAGAAGGATAAAACTGCAAGAGATTAATCCACATATGATCCCTCTAGTAGTCAGCAACCAAACTGCCCACCAACAACTTGCACCTCTCTACTCCCTAGGAAAATTAAGGACAAAAAATCAATGGCTTGTCCAATAACCAAGGATCATCCTAGAATTTGATGCTTCTACCATTCCCCAACTGCCAACGAGCACCTTTCATAGCAAGGCTTTTCAAAGAAGGGATGTTGTTCCAAATGAAAGACCCCTGCACCCTGAGTTGCAAAGAGAGGAACTCATCCAGTCTAGGCGAAGCAAATAGATATTTATACTTGAGGATTTTGTTTTATTCTTTCTCTTCTTCAAAAATTCTCCAAACCTGTTTAGCCAATAAGGCATGATTAACATCTCTCACCCTTCTAATCCCAAGACCACCAAATTTATTTGGTTTGCAAACACTTTCCCAAGCTAGCAGATGAAGGGAATCTTTCTCTTCAGTTCCCGACCACAAAAAATGTTTATGAATCTTCTCAATCAAATCAGCCACCTTGCGGGGGATATGAAAAAGACTTAGGGTATACACAAGCAAGGTTTGGAGGGTGCATTTGAGGAGATGGATTTTACCAGCTTGGCTAAGGAGAGCCCCTTTACATCCAACCAACTTTCTATTGAATCTGTCAATAATCCCAGTCCAAAAAGAGTCAAGTGGCTTCAAACCCATAGGAAGACTCAAATAAACCGACGGGAGCTGCGCAATATTGCAACCAAGAATAGCTACAATCCTTTGTTGTCTAGGAGCAGGGGTATTGAGATTTTATATGAAATTTGTTAGTGTTATCTAACTTTAAAATTACTATACAAAATATGTTATATTTGAACAAATACATATTATATATAAAAGATAGTTATATTATTATAAGGTCTATTATAAAGTGAGAATGCAAGCAAGAGTGTAGATTTTTTTAATATGGATTAGATTGAAGGTGTGGATTTAATATGAAATTTGTTAGTGTTATCTAACTTTAAAATTAGTATACAAAATATGCTATATTTGAACAAATACATATTATATATAAAATGTTGTTATATTACTATAAGGTCTATTATAAAGTGAGAATGGTTCAGCAAGAGTGTAAAAGTATTATTTGTGAAAAAAAATCTATTCATAATTTGGAGAGTTTGAGAAGTTTTAAAAGTATTATTTGTGCTTCATATGTAATGTGTCTTTAATGTGTCTTGAAAATATGTTTCACTTTGTTTAATTTCTATTTCAAGTAAGTAATGAAGATTTTTATTTTAAATTGCCAAAATGTCAATTCAAATTCATGTCATTTGTTTCTTATTTTTCTAAGTAATGATAGAAATCTAAGAGAATTTCTTGTAAATAATTAAAGTTCGATAATTTAACATCTAATAAGATTTGGTTCTATCTTAAATAGTTGCAAATATTATATGTATACATAAATATAAATATACATATATTTGTAAACAAAATTATATTAACATTCTAATGAACTCACTCCTAAGATTTTATTAATGCAAAAAATATTTTTAAAAACACCAATAAAAATCTAGATATACATCCATTATATTAAACAAAAAATAACTGAGGGGTTTCCATTCCACCAAATTCACCCGGGGCACGATCCCGGCCTCATCCCTTATCAGATGTCTTTACGAGATTTGAACCCTGGTGGGCTCAATGAGAACCATTGAACTTCACCAGTCGACCAATTCACAATTGACAAAGTTTACTTTTTAGATTTTAAAGTGTGTAATATAATAATAGATCTCTTTTACCTATTATATTTAAAATATAGGAATAGATTATTTTTAAATTTATAATAAAAATAGTATGTGTATATGTATGTAAATGTGTGTGTGTGTGTGTGTGTGTATGTACACACATACATATTTACACATACACATATATAAATTGTATGTATGTATATGACTTCACTTCTTTGTTTCTTTTTTCTATTTAGTTTGTTGAAATATGTCATTTATTATTTTTATTCTTTTATTTTGCTTTCTTCATATTGATGTGTGTAATTTGAGAGAAAGATAGAGAGATAAGAAAGATGTGGAGAGATAAAGAGAGAGAGAGAGGAGAGAGGAAGAGAGAGAGATGGAAGAGAAAAATAAAGGGTTTGAGAGGAAAAGATAGAAATAGGAAGTGATATATATAGAGAGGGAGAGAGATAGAAAGTGATACATGTAAAGCGGGAGAGATGTAGAGGTATATATATATAGAAAGAGAGAGAGAGAGAGGTCTAACAAGAAGGAGAGTGGGAGGGAGAAGGAGGGGGAGAGATGGATGGATGGAGAGAGACATGTCCAAAGATACATGGGGAGAGGGGAGGATAGAGGTATAGATGAAGATAGAGCGAGAGAAAAAGAGGGAACAATATATAGATAGATAGAGGGAGGGAGGGAGGGAGATAAGGAGATAGACAAATAGAGATTGAGAGAAAGTTTAAGAATAGAGGAGATGGCGAGAGAGAGTTTAAGAATAGGGGAGAAAAACATATATTGGAAGAGAACAAGCGAGATATCGAGAGAGAGAGAGAGAGAGAGAGAGAGAGAGAGAGAGAGAGAGAGAGATCATATGGTACCTTAAGCATAAATTCCAAGGGATACATGAAATGAATAATCAAAAGTTAGTTTTTCTCTCTCAATCTCTTGTTCAAACTTTTAATTTAGGTTTGAAGTATAAATTTATTTTATTAGATAAGTTAAAATAAAATTTAAATATAATTACTATGAATAAAATTTTAATAAGACAAGGCCTATTAATGGTTTTCCATGGGTTGATCTATGTCATGTAGGTCGAATTGAGGTTCAATGGGAAGCCCCTGAAGAGGGATGGGTCAAAATAAATTTTGACAGAGCTTTAAAAGGGAATCCCAGACCTTCGGGGGTGGGATGTGCAGCAAGAGATTTCACAGGCAATATTCTATCAACAGAAACCAAGAAATTAGAGAACGGAACCAACAATATGGCACAGGACCAAGCTTCTTTGTTGGCGGTTGACATGGCTAGTACTATAAAAGTTGACAATCTACACTTAGAGGGGGAGTCACAAATTATTGTAACTTCTATTGTAGCAGGTAAATCAAATGTGTGGAAAATTGATAAGATAATCTTCGATCACTAGAAGAAAATTGGGAAATTTTGGCAACTTTTGAATATCCCATGTATACTTAGAAGGTAACACACTAGCAGATTCGTTGTCCAAGCTGGTAGCTGACATGACCCCCCAATGAAGCTGGATGTTGAGATGGCAAGGTAGGTGGATGGCTGACGTAGGGAAATGATAACCAAGGACTAATGACCAAATGGGGAATGTCGCAAACCAATGCAAATTGCATTCAAATTTGCTTATGCAGGCGTAGGCATGTGTGAAATGACCCGCATTCAATGTGAAAGGATTTGGGACAAGGCAATGCATATGTCAAAGGACAAGAATGAATGAACACACTACCCAGAGAGAATTAAATGGAGGTTTCTAGATACATTTTTTTCATTGCAAACTTTCATGCGAGAGTGAAGGGAGAAGTAGAAGTTGCCAAAAATGGAGGCCAATTTCAGCCTGCGCATAGACAAGCAACAAATGACATTTCGAGGAGAGGTAACAACGGAGAGGATCAAATATGTCCTCACCACAGATGATCCCTACTTTCTGACCATGGTATGTGGTTTTCTTGGGATCGACTTCATGATTGCAGACAACAAACCGAGGGAAAATACAGACATTTCCTCCCTCTTCTGCGCCTGGGGTCTAGAATTCAGCTGAATTGAGGTGGTTTGAAGGGTTGTGACAAGATGCATAAAGTCGGAATGGACAATAGGGCGTCAAAAGCAATCCCCTGCTTTTGAATTTGTTTTGCTACTGTCAGAAAAGTCGGTACAGAGGTGGAATATCTGTATGTTTTTTATTGCATTGAGCATGGTGCTAACGGTTGTCATATTTTGTTTTTGCTCTATGTGTATGAAGTATACTAAGGGCTAATTATGCCATTTTGGGAGGGGGATATACATTTTAAATGTTAATGTATAAGGGCCAGCAGTCATGTCTAGGTTCTATTTTTAAGACTTGGATTTATTTTTATTTTAAATAATATTAAAAGATATTCTTATTGAAAGTAATAATGTAATAATAAATGATAGAGTTCCCTTGTATACATATATGTTTTGGTTTTTTAAGAATAGTTTTTACAATTAATATAAATTATAGCTTAAATTAGTCTCTATCCTTCTCCTCAATTCTAAGCAATTGATTTCAAAAAATGAGTTGTTCACAAAACCTTTGTATAAATATATATTTTTAAAATAATATTAAAAAAATAATTATTTTTAAACATTTAATTTAAATTTACTTATAACTTTATAATCTAAATTCACTATTTAACTCAAACTAAAAATCTAATAATCTAATAATCTGTCATATTGCTATTTAAGAAGTTTTTTATTGAATGAGCATCACCTAGATGCAATGAGTGCTAAATGTTTCATTCATTCTCATGAGAGATGGGTTCTTGTGAACCACTACTCATGAAACATGGGTCAATGAGTTTGAATCAAAAAATTACACAGTTGAATCTTGATAGCAATATCACAATTTAACTGACTGTGGAAAATATCTCCTACTTATCAATCTTCAGTTCGTTACTAAATTGACCAAATAAAATTAAATTTGTCATTATGCACCAGATATTAGATTTAAAACCTCCATGTAATTCATAAGACTCCAAAGATATATTCTAAAATGTTGAGCAGTCTAATTGATTCTAAACCAACCAAATAAAATATGTTTGAAACAGGTTGTTTGTGCCCCCAATTTACCTCCAAATATATCTAAGTTCTACTGCTGATAACAAAAATTCATTAAGCAGGTTGTTTGTGCCCCAATTTACCTCCAAATATATCTAAGAAGTTCTGCCTGATAACAAAAATTTATGCCTTTAGTTAACAAGCCATATCCAAAAGTACCAAGTTAAGGATCAATTTGAAATGGAAACAGCTGGAAATCACAATCAGAGGATGTAGAAATAACTGATCATCTTTTAAAAAGCTTGAAATGAAAATTGAATGAAAATTTAAAAGATATTCGGGTGCTAAACTAACTCATCTCTGGCTACTATCCCCTTGCAATTGAGATAATTGACTTTGGAGTTTACAGTTGATATAATAATTTATGCTGACTACAAAAACAGAAAAGGTATTTGTTTACAATGAAAAATATTTAAGTTATATCAAGCGTTAGAGTTCATGTTTCAATTTTTCAAAAAAAAATCTTAACATTGAATGACATGTTGAATCTTAGTGTTTATATTGATCTCAATTCATAACTCTAATTAAGAGTAATTATCAATAGTCAACATATACATAATTCAATCTTCAAGTATGAAAAAACACTTTAAATGAACTCCAATTTCTGCCCCATTGTAAATAGATTATTAACTAAACATTGACTATCACATATGAGATAAACTTATATTAGATTCTATATAAATTGTTGACATTGAAAAATGCTTAAGGTCAATGTCAAGTAAGGTCATGTGGTCAAGTGGTTCGATCATTTAGTTTAATGTTAGAGATCTCATTTCAAATTTCTCTAAAAACATCTTAACATTGAGTGACATGTTGAATGAAGATCTTAGTGTTTGTTTCATCAAGGTCGTTTACAGTTAAAGATTGCTGGAAAAATAAGATAAGAAGAAAGCTAGATGATGCTTGCTGTGCAACAGGTTATTTTTTTTTGGCTGCAATGATGTTACAAAAAGGAAGTGATAGTTCTAATTGTACAACAAATCATTTGTGACAGCGATGGTATGATAAGAAGTAAGCCAAATCATCAACATCTCTATCCAATTTGTATTTATCAGTAATCAAAATATATATAACTCAATCTACAAGCTTAGAAAAAAATCTTAAAAATAAACTCCAATTTATACCCTCTTTATTAAGTGCATTGTAACTAGACTTTGGCCATCATGTATGACAAAATATTCGAGGCTATCAAATAGAGATTCTTGCATCTATATTTGCAAAGAACGGAGATCAATTATTCCAAATAATGTTATAACACTTCTTCCTGGATAGCTTATTCCTTAATAATTTCTTTCCAGTAAAATGTGACTTGCTGTCATACAATACCTTAATGAAACACAAATGATGGACCATTTTCCTGCCTGCTATATTAGGCTCGATTACATAGAATTTGAAATCAGAAATCAGAGGGAGGAAATTTCAAACAAAGCTTGGAGAACTTAATTTAATACAGAACACCCATAGAATCAATCTTTTAAACAATAGATAAATTCTGATAGATTAAAAAGATCAATTTGGCCTAAAGGACATAATAGGTCATCTCATAAGACTAAAATTGTACCCATCTATTCATGGAAAAGATGACCAACTTGAAAGAAAAGCAATGTCCATTCGAGGAAGCAGACAGGATACCTTAGCATATGAAAAGGCAGGCAATATGCTGGCTGAGGAGGAGCCTTGAATAAAACCAAGAGTTTATGTGGGGGGCCTAGTTGGAGGCAGAGATCCTGATGGTGGTGCTGGTGCTGGTTCTTCAGGGTAAGGAGGTGGTGGGGGAGGAGGAGGCAGCCGGATGCAGGGTGGCGGCGGCGGGGGGGGCTGAATGCATGGAGGGGGAGGAGGGGGGTCATTGGGAGGAGGAGGAGGAGGAGATGGGTGAGATGGTGGTGGAGGTGAGGGCATTGGTGGTAGGGGGGATGGTGGAGCATGAGGTGGTGGAGGTGGAGGTGGATTAACACAGTAAACAGGTGGTGGAGGAGAGGGTGGTGGAGGAGAAGGTGGTGGAGGGGGTGGTGAAGGAGTAGGTGGGGGTGGGGGTAACCTGACTGGATTACATGAGTCAGATGCATTGCAACCCATAGGTTGAGAAAGAACTGCAGCACATTGCATGAAGGATCTCTGAGAAGGCCTGCCAGGGATACAGTTATTTGCATCATTGAAGGTGACACCTCTGGAAGGAAGGGCAAGGCAATTAGGTGCCTCTCCATTGAATATATTGTAGGTGAAAGTGAAGTTCTCCAAATTAGGCAGTGCACAAATGCTTTCTGGGATCCTTCCAGATAGCTTGTTGTGAGCAATATTCAATTGTTCCAAGTTAACCATCTCTCCAATGCTATCTGGTAAAGAGCCAACTAGCCTATTAAAGCTAATATCAAAAACTGTCAACTCTGTCAAATTTCCAATAGCAGATGGCAGGCAGGCTGACAAATTGTTGTTCATGAGGATTAACTCATTGAGGGAAACCATCTGAGTCACGCTAGGAGGTAGGCATCCTTTGAGATTATTGTTGGCAAATACAAGAACAGAAACAGGGGAATTTCCAAGGTTAGAAGGGATTTCAAGATGGAACCTGTTGTCATTGATGAAGATGGCATCCAGATCCTTGTCAAACAGCTCCTCTGGTATGGACCCCTCAAACTCATTGAACCGAATGTCCAAATACTGCAATTTAGGCAAGGAGAGCACCACCAATGGGAATGGCCCAGCAAACCTGTTGTTGCTGATATCAAACTCAAACAGCTCTGTCAAATTCACAAAGGTATGGGGCACATTTCCACATACCCTGTTGGAATTGATATGGAAGAATGCCAGATCTGTAAGAAGCCCAAGCTCCACAGGGAGATACCCTGCAATGTCTGCATGGTTGAGATCAATGCCTGCTACAACAGTGATGTTTGGATTATCCAATGCAGGGGAACATACCACACCAGTGTAGTTACAGACATCAGCTCCAAACCAATTGCCTGTGGTGTTAAATGGGTCTGAAATGATTGCTTCCTTCCAGGCCTGGAGAGCAATGTAGGCATTTCTCAGCCTTGGATTTGGAAACTTCAAGCTGGGATCAACTTCTACCTTTTCCCCTCTTTCCCCAGATCCATCCTTGTAGTACAAGAGCTGCCTGTGACTAATGTACTTTGCATCTTCATTTGATAGTTTCCTCTTATAGTCCAAAAAACCACATTGTGCAAAAACTGCAAATCCCAATACAAGCAAAACAACTACCCTAGCATCCTGCATTGCAGAATCTCTACCCCTCCTGCTGCTGTTCATGTGAATCCACATTAGCACATTCTAGTATGCGGAGAGGGAAATGTAAAATCCAAGTGGGTGTTGCAATTGCAAAGCCCAAAACTTATAGGACTCTATAGGCAATGAGGACAGGCTCAAGAGGACCTACCAGTGCACACCCACCTGGAATCAAGGTCTCCAGAAAACATCGACTAAAAACCCATATTGCAAATTTTCTTCATTCTGCTTCAAAAATAGAACACCAACTGTCATCGCTAGATGTTTGCCTCATTATTTGGAATAGTAAAACCAAATATTGAACAAACAATAGGATTTCGCCACAACTACAACAGAAACAATAACTATCATTATTTTTAGATCAGAGGAGATCAAAATAGTTATCATGAATACCCCGCAAGCGTGGAACTCGAATCCATTTCTAGCTACATTGAGAGGAACAGTTGTAAACGAGTAAATGACAACAACATCAAATCTGATTATAACTGAAAACATGGAATTTATTGTAGGACGAGTTAAGTTCAGAATTCAATGACTTACAATTCAGTAACTGAATTTTGCCTGATTTAAGTTTACAACCAAACATGCAAGATATTTATAGGCAAGGAAATCTGAGTACAAGGGAGAATTTATTTTCCTAAACTGCATAGTTCTCTTACTGATGAGTATTAGAACAGAGACTCTTTGCACTGTTTCTTCTTCCCATTGTGAGACCTGGTTATTTTTAAGTTCTTATTAAGCTTGGAAGCTTTAGGAAGTAGTCATTTCCTCATTAAAAATGTTGCATATTTGCCTATTCCAAATCCCATGACGAAATTCTCAATGCTGTTTAATACATTGGCAAATCAGCATTGGGATTTAGGTTCACATTAATATTTCATTCTCTGTTGATCCTTCCAGTCTTCCCAAACTCCTTTTTATCAATCAAGACAGTTAATTTATTATGAATTTATAAGGATAACTCTTTTTTCTTAAATCAAAACAGTTAGTGTATTATGAATTTATAAGAAAGAGCAGATATTAAACACAGTGGTGGAGGGTACACTTGCAACCAGATGATGGCATTTTGACATAGGCCGCATTACTACCATCCTTCGGAGTATAGTCTTTAGCACAGAACATTTATATGATTGTTTTTATTTTCTTCTTGAGCAGTTAGGTGATATTAAGTTGATTTTAATATTATGATTAAATTACATATTTAAATGAAAAATTAGATTTTATTTTATTTATATGAATTATAAATTAGTACATCAAAATCATTAGAAATTACTAAAAATAAAAAATTAGAATGGAGATAATAATAATATTTACAGTGATAATGTGGCATAATAGAAATATATTTTATGATATATATGTAATTAAGGTAGTTTTTATCTCAACTTCTTAAATTAGAGTTTTTATTACTCTTGTTTTTCTTGGATCAGTGATGAAACTTGCAACAAGGAATATGCATTTCTCATTTAAGAATGTCAACGTTATAGGGGTTTTGAAGGAGCCCAAAGATATTTGATAGACATTACTCCCCTCATTTCATAAATCACTTAATGGCTAGAAAAGAGGCTCTAAAGGAATAGTTAAATCTACAAAGAAGATTTGATTCTCAAAGTTGAGGAATTAAGGGGAAGAAGAAATTTGGAAAGGAAGCAAAGGTGTGAAGATAATGAACAAAACAAAATCTAAAATAATTTCAAGAAATAAAATATTGCAAAGATGCATACACCATAACAAAATGATGTACATAGAGAAAATCCTTTTGAGAGAAAAAAATATGCTATAGTAAAATTTTTAGGCCTTTATAAGAATAATCACAAACTTCAAATCTAGGAAAAATCTAGCAACATAGTAGTTCATGAAATAAATAAATAAATCTTTAGCATTTGGATAATGGATAAATTATAATAGATCTTTGATATGTACTCTTTATGCAACCCTAGGTCTCAAGTGTTAACCCTTCAACTAAATTTTCAAGATTGTACTAATTTTCATTAGAATGCACAATATACCTTTGTAGCTTTTACTTCTCTCCAAAGTGGAAAGCATTAGCAATTTCTTAGGAAAATTCATCTCAATCTCTCTTGAAACCCTAAATCACTTTCATTCTATGTAAACACTTAATAGATTTTGACTTTTGTTTGGATCTTTTTCCTAAAATGGGGTAAAAAGTAGGGAATATTATTTGGAAGCAAATAGTGGATTACAAGAAGTATAGTTTCAAATTTTGAAACTATGATTTTGGTCACTAACTAGGTGAGTGCTTAAAGAAGAAAAGAAAGATTAGTAGGAAGACTTGACAATTGAATGTGATTTTGTAGCATTAGGTTGTTGATTATCCTTTGACATTGTTGAGAAATATACAAGCTCTAATATCAAAGGCTATAAATTTAATATTTATCTAAATAAACAATTGAAGGATAAGATACGAGGCTTGGACTAATAAAACATGAAAATCTATGCAAAATTGAAAATTAAGTCGCCTTAATGTGAAAAACTTTGTTTAGATCTTTTTTATTAATGGTGTCAAAGACTAGCCAACATATCATGATTATCAATAATACCTTTTGTAAACTTATAACAAAAATAATGAATAACATCACCATAAGATAACAACAAAGAGGCACAAATCAACAACATAAGAGCATTACATAATATAGGATTTACATGGAGAAACCCTTGCAAGAAATAAAGCTCCACATGGTCAAGAAGAGAGATCAATTATGCATTGTCAACAAATAAACATGAATAAAATACAATCACTTCTACTCTCCTTTTTTCTCTAACATGGCAACATCTATGTACCTTTGAATGGCCTCCTTATGCTTTACACCTATCCTTGCTCTTGTAGAGTAACTCTACATTCAATTAATCTTCATTACCTTCTACATCCAAAGAGCTATTTAAATAGAAAAAATCACCAAACAAGGAATCCAAAGAAGATTTTCCATTCGAAACATGTCCAAGCCTTAGTTTAAGTCCATGGAAGTCGAAAGGACACCGATTTTGGCTCTAATACCTTACCTCCAACTTAGGTACCGAAACATGGAAGATAAACATTACATTAAATACAGTAAGTGATAGAATACCAAGAACATGTATTGCCTCCTCCAAGAATTTGCTTTGAGAATCTCAAATGTAACTCACTTGTACACTTTCCCTGTCACTAATCATCTCATTCTAGGCATGTGCATGAGGCAAAATAATATTAAAGAATAATATTCACAACTCACCTGTACGACTCCTTGTAGGACCTGTCATCCCTTATGAATATATTGCAGAAAATAGTGAGAATAAATTATAGTATCATAAATTATATACCTTTAATTAGAGAGTCCAATTTCACAGTCTCCTAGTACTCATTTTAGTATTTCCAATTCCTCTATGCATTATAGGACCTTTACATGGCATTAAATTAATATTATTAGTCCTATTCCATTTTAATACATCAACATTATTGGAGTTGATAAAAAACAACCCACAGCTCCCAAGAACACCTGCATGCAAACACCTGTCACAAAAAGATAGAGAAGCAAACAGCTATGGAGACATGAACGTATGGATCCACGAGAGAGGAGAAATCCTTGATGTGCAAAAACAAAAGTTGCAATCAATAATGAAATGTCAGAAAAGGTTACATGTGTTATGAGATTAATCCTTATAAAAGGAGATCAGAAAACCTAAAGAGGTAAAACCCTAGGTTGCATAATAATAATTAATAAAGCAATTAATTATTATATGCCTAAAGTTTAGCTTAAGTAGAAAGAGGTAATAAGTGACTTAATAATTAAATCAATATGATTCAATTAATAAGAAAACACTTTATTACTCTAATACTCTAACACCCCCCCTTAAGATAAACTTTGGGAGAAGCTAAAAACCTAGAAAGAACAACTGAAAGCAAATGGGTCCCGACAACAAAAGGCTTGATCAGGTACCCAAGTACAAAACAAAGTCTCTACAAAGTGGAGAAATATAGAAAACCACATAGGAAAATGATGTAAGGAAGGATAGCAGGGGCCAAATGATGGCACACGCTACAGATCTAGCCTGCTCAAACACATGCGGAAGCAAACAACAACACAGTGAGAGGGAGAAAGCAAAATCATTCTTATATTACTTGCAATTGATCGATACATCCCAAGTTGTAAGGCCTTCCCGGTTACAAACTGATATTACAATGAATTACAGAAGTCCTCAAACATGTGAGGATATGCCAATAATCTACAATCTATCTTCTATCCCCCAAAACTTCCTCCCTAAACTCTAACCAAACAACTATACTTATACAAGATGCTATCGAACTGAGTCGGCCTTCAGATCCACAATCAATGGAAGGAACCGTCAGATCTGAGACCACACACTTCCCAATGATGGATACCAACATTAAATCTGTGACCCATAATCAATGCACAAGTTAGCCTCAAAAGAAACTTAAAATAAACTACTCGGTAAGCAAGGATGACCAAGCAATAGACAAGCACCATCAAGTGCCAGTGAAACAACCGACTGCCCAGGAGATAACTGACCATACTCGGTAACCAAAGGAAATTGACCAACTACCGACCAACTCGGTCAAGAAGGAACCGAGCAACATAGAAAAACTTCAAATTCTTTTTGGTGACACAGGATTGACAAGGACTCGAGATGCTCCTGCATCAGACACCTGGGGTTATTTGAAATGATTCTCTGAATCATTTAGCAGGTATGATTCGAGCTGCATCCAACTCAGATTGTGAAATCTGTGAACTATCTTCAATCGGTCTATTCTTCCACTTTACGAGATATTCCATATATTGTTTACCTCTTGTACTCTTGCCAATTCTTTGCTCCAAAATCTGTTTGACTTCTTCATTCTACTTCTTAGGATATTCCATCAGTATTGTGATTTCTTCATCAGGTTCATGATACTCATACAAATCAGAAATGTTGAAAATCGGTGATATGTACATGTCAGTAGGTAACTCAATCTCATATGCATTTCCACTGTCAAATTTCTTCAAAATCTTGCAAGGTCCAAACTTCTTCATCTTCAGCTTCCCATATGTTCCAACAGGAAATTGACCTTTCTTCAAATGAACCATCACTTCATCACCAACATCAAAAGTTTTATGTCTCCTTGATCTATTAGCTCTGTCTTTGTATTTCTGATTACTCTCTTACAGCTTGATTTTCACATCTTCATTCAATGTTTTCATGTACTCAGCAAATTTTACTCCTTCAGCACTTCTCTTACTTTCATCAGTAATGTCTCTCAAATCAAATATTCCTCTCGGTTGTATGCCATTCACAATCTCAAATGGTGTTTTTTTGGTACTCCTATTCACTGAATTATTGTATGCAAACTCTTCTTGTTGCAACACAAAATCCCAATTGCCTGGTGTGTCTCCAACTAAACATCTTAAAAGATTTCCCAAACTTTTGTTTACAACTTATGTCTGTCGGGTGAAATGTAGAACTATATTTCAACTTAGTGCCAAATTTCTTCCAAAGAGTCTTTCAAAAGTATCCAACAAATTTACTATCTTGGTCGGAGATAATACTCCTCGGTAATCCATGCAATCTGAAATTTTTCTTAAAGAAAAGATCTGCTACATGTACTACATCTAATGTCTTTCTACAAGGTATAAAATGTGCCATTTTTAAAAATCTATCTACCACAAAAAATATAGAATCATTACCTCTTACTGTGTTCAGTAAGCCAAGAACAAAATCCATACTAATGTCAATCCAAGGTTTCTCAGGTACAACAATCGGTGTATACAATCCAATATTCTGACTTACTCCATTTGCAACTTGACAAACTCCACAACTTTTCACAAATTTTTGAACATCTTTATACAACTGAGGCCAAAAGTATTTCTTCTTAAGAAAATTCAAAGTTTTATCAATACCAAAATGTCCAACCAAACCACTACTATGTTTCTCCATCAAATTAGTTCTCATTTGTCCTCTCGGTATACATAACTAAATACCTTTAAACAACATACCTTCCTGAATAAAATATTCTTCCCATTTTGTATTCATTTGATCTTGAATAGGTGCTCTACACTTTCTCCACAGCTCAGAAAAATCAGGATCAGTTTCATACAAATCTCTCATCTCATCAAAACCAAGAACTTTAATTTTCATCTCGGTCATCAAAGATCTTCTTCTACTCAATGCATCAGTAACTCGATTAGTGACTCCACTTTTATGCTTTATCACAAATGTATAACTCTGCAAATACTCAACCCATTTCATATGTCTCTGATTCAACTTATTCTGACTACCCAAATACTGTAAAGACTTATGATCAATATACAACACAAATTCACTCGGTATCAAATAATGTCTCCACTTCTTTAGTGCTTGAACAATAGCATAGAATTCTTTATCATACATAGAATATTTCCTTCTAGCATCATTCAACTTTTCACTAAAGAAAGCAACATGTTTACCTTCTTGACTCAACATAGCTCCAATAGCACTACCACTTGCATCACATTCCACTTGAAATACCTTATTGAAATCAGGCAATGCCAAAATAGGCAATTCAACAACCTTATGCTTCAGAGTCTCAAAAATTTTATTAGCTCCATGTGTCCACTTGAATTCTCTTTTATCTCCTCTCATAGTCTCAGTCATAGCATTACAAATTGAACTAAAATTCCTTATGAACTTTCAGTAAAAACTTTCCACACCATGAAATGATCTTACCTCACTAGCATTCACAGGTGTAGGCCAATTCAGAATAGCTTCAACCTTTTCAGGATCCATCTTCAAACCATCAGCTGAAATTACAAATCCCAAATACACAATCTCCTCTTTCATGAATGAACACTTTTTCAGGGTTATCAGCAACTTTTCCTCTTTCAATCTCTGCAAAACTTGTCTAACATGCAACAAATGTTCTTCTCTGGTCTTACTGAATATCAGAATATCATCAAGATATACAATTACAAACTTATCCAATAATTTCTTCAAAACTTCATTCATCAGCCTCATAAAAGTACTCGGTGCATTAGTTAAACCAAAAGGCATAACTAACCACTCATACAAACCTTCTTTTGTCTTGAAAGAAGTCTTCCATTCATCACCTTCTCTAATTCTGATCTGATGATACCCACTTTTCAAATCAATCTTTGTGAAATACATTGCTCCAGTCAAACTGTCCATTATGTCATCCATTCTCGGTATAGGAAACCTATACTTCACTATTATCTTGTTGATTGTTCTAGAATCAGTACACATTCTCCATTCTCCATTCTTCTTAGGTGCCAATACCACAGGTATTGCACAAGGACTCAACCTTTCTCTGATCAAACCTTTATCCAGAAACTCTTGAATCTGTTAGTTCAATTCCTGATTCTTGGTAGGTGTCAACTGATGAGGTGTCTTTTTTGGTAAACTAGCTCCAGGGATTAGATCCATGCAATGATTAATATTTCACTTTGGTGGCAAACCATCAAGTACATTATCAGAAATGATATCACTATACTCAGTGAGCAACTTATCAATCTCCTCAGGGACATTATCCTCTATTTTCTTACTTGGTTTGTTAGGAATCATAGAAAAACATACATCATTCTTTTTCAAATCCTTAACAAACTTTCTTCCTTCCATCAAACAAACTTTCACAGATGTGCAAACATTACTAACAGGTTCTTTCATCAAAGGTAACAGGATTTGTTTTCTTCCATCAGCCACAATAGTATACTTATGCGATCTCCCATCATATATAGCATGTCTATCATATTGCCAAGGTCTACCCAACAAAATATGACAACAATCCATAGACATGATATCACACAACACCTTATCATAGTACTTTCCAATCTTCAAATTCACATAACATTGTTCACTTACCAAGAGTGTATTCTCATCCTTGATCCATGAAATCTGATAGGGCTTCAGATGTTCCAACCTTTCCAACTGCAATTTTGTTACCATCTCTCCAGATGCCAGATTCTTTGAGCTACCACTGTCAATGATTACTTTCCAAACTTTGTCAGAAATTCTACATCTGGTCTTGAACAAACTTTTCCTTACCGGATCTTCCTTTTTACTTTCATTCCACAATGCTCTCCTTACCATCAAGTTATTTTCCTTCTCAGGTTCATTTGGTGACTCTTCTTGCACCAAAGCATTTCTACTGCTACCAGCCTTCTTACTAGCATGTGTACATTCAAAAGATCTATGTCCTTGTTCTCCACAATTGTAACAAGTTCCTCGGAAATTACCTTTGCTATAACCACCTCGGTAGTTACTGCCTCTACCTCTAGATGAACTTTCACCTTTCCACTCAGTCTTGCCTTTGTCTAGATTTATCTTTTCAGGTTTAGATTTACTATTTTCACCATAGGATCTTCCTCTTCCTCTAGGGAATCTACCACATCGACCTCTTTGTCTATGTTCATGTCTCTTGTTCAATTTCTCCTCAGCCTTCAATGCAAATTGATAAGCCTCTTCAATGCTTTCCAACTTAACCATGTTGATCTCTTCTTGGATGGAAACTCTCAAACCATTTAGGTATCTAGCAATTTTTTCCACATCATCTTCATCATGTCCAGATCTAATATCCAATCTATAGAATTCCTTAGTTTATTCTTTTACCGAGCTATCTTTCTACCTTAAACTTTGCATTCGCCTAACTAGGTTAACCTAATAATCACAAGGTAAGAACTTTCCTTTCAATTTATTCACCATTTTATTCCATACCATAATCTTGTCTTTGTCTTTCCTTTTTCTATCTAGCTACAGATGTTCCCACCATAAGGATGCATGACTTTTCAACTTTGTGCTTGCAAACTTTACTTTCTTCTCCTCAGGTATGTTCTCTTACTCAAAATATTTCTCCATCTCGGTGATCCAGTCCATCAATTCATCAGAATCCAATTTACCACTATACTCAGGAGGATTGAAATGTGGTTTAGACTTCAAACTTGTCAATGCTTTCAAAAATCTTTCCTCACCCTGATCCATCACAGGTGCAGGTTCTACATTTGCTTGTTCTTCTTCAACTTCATCATCACTAACATCCTCAAGATGTCTGCCTCTTCTCTAGGTTGTTTCAATAGCTTCTAATCTTGCAGTAATTTGTCTTAACATATCTGCCAATCCTGGATCTGCATCTCACCTCCCATGAACCATCTTGAAAACCCTCTGTAATTGCAAGTCAGATCACAATCTGATACCCCACAACAAATCAACTAGGGCTTCGCAAGAAGGAACCCTCAAACCTAGATCTACAAACCTAGATCAAGATCTCACCTCACTCTGATACCACATGACACAAGGAAGGATAGCAGGGGCCAAATGATGGCACACCCTACAGATCCAACCTGCTCAAACACATGCGAAAGCAAACAACAACACAGTTGTAATACCCTAAAATTGGCACCCATTAAATTCAATTAATTTTTGGTGCATTTTCGTCAATTTTACATCTTCAAAGTCCTAGTTCCCTAGGCAAATTTATCTCTCCTACTTGACTTAATTCGACTTGATGTCAATTGCAAAGACCATAAATTGCATTAATTAAATATCAAAATTAATTCCTAAAGTCCTTGACTTTAATTAGCTAAATTACCCCTATGATAATTTAATTTAATCCTAAAGTCTTAAGTGCTTAGAATTAAATTAAATCCACCCCATTTGGCTAATTATCCATAAAAGGAATTAATAATTGTTTGATATTCGAATGGACACACCTTTTTGAATTAATAATTCAAGATATTCGAAAGGCCACCTATGTGGCATTTTCCATTCTTTTTATTAAGTAATTCTTGCATTTTTGTCTCAAATGGAAATGAAGGGTCAGGAGTTTCAAATCAAGAACCCCTTCATTCCCTCCTCAGGCTTGCTTATTTAATGGACCTATTTTCTTCATTCAAAGGAGGCAATTTTTGAAAGTAATTGAACTACAACGATTTTTAGTCTCACTTTATTTTCAAGCTTTTCATTTGCAATTAGTTTAAATTCTCATTTAATATAGTGTTGCATTCTCATATTAGATTAATTTGCTTACATGCTCATAGTTTGATATCATTACTATTTCCAAGTTCTTTAGAATAATTTGCATATTTCTTTCAAGCTATTTAGAATAGTATCATATTTCTTTCAAAGTATCTTATATTAAATTGCATTCATTTAGTTCAATTTCAGTTTGCTCATCTTCATAGCTCTTGGAAAATCCTCCATTGTAGAATCAGTCTTATGGTTGTTGACTCTCCAATCTGAGAGTAATTAAACACCCCATCTACATAGGAGGCAACAGGTCGATTCAATCGATGTTGTGAGATGGATAAGTCATGTTCATACTCGCCATCTCATGATTGAGCAATGACTATGTTGCGTTTGTGCCTGATTTAGAGGTCCACATTCAGACACACATAACAATGAGAGGGAGAAAGCAGAGTCATTCATATATTACTTGCAATTGATCAATACATGTCAAACTGTAAGGCCTTCATGATTATGACTTGATATTATAATGAATTGCAGAAGTCCTCAAACATGTGAGGATCTGCCAATAATCTACAATCTATCTTTTATCCCCCAAAACTACCTCCCTAAACTCTAACCAAACAACTATACTTATACAAGATGCAACTAAACTGAGTCAGCCTTCAGATCCATAATCAACGAAAGGAATAGTCAGATCTAGGACCACACACTTCCCAATGATGGATACCAGCATTAAATTTGTGACCCATAATCAATGCACAAGTCAACCTCAACAGAAACTCAAAATAAACTACTCAGTAAGCAAGGATGACCGAGCAACATACAAGCACCGCCGAGCGCCAGTGAAACAACTGACCGCCCAAGAGATAACCGACCATACTTGGTAACCAAAGGAAACTGACCAACTCAGTCAAGAAGGAATCGAGAAACACAGACAAACTTCAAATTCTTTTTGGTGACACAAGATTGCCAAGGACCCGATATGCTCCTTCATTAGAAAAACTCTACTCCAAAAGGAGATAAAGACTAGTCTGAAGGATTGAAGAAGCCTCCAAAACTAGGAATGTTCCAGAAAATAGGAACAAAGATGAACATGTACAACATCACTGAAGCATGAAACTACAAACTCTATCAAGAAGAAACTGATGATCTGAATATCCTCTACAGAAATATGACCAGGTAGAGAAGACTGTAATATGTATGAGTGCCCTCAAATAACACTACTCGAATCAGGAGGCAAAAAAAGGAAAACACCCAAACTCAAAGATACAGATGGCATAAACACCAAAATCCTAAAGAGCTAATCAATCAAAGCTAGAAGAGTGCATCTAAAAATAGGAAATAAAAGAGTGTACATATGGTAAATGATCCATCTCGCCAGAATGCAGAGGTACCCAACCACTGCAACCGCCTAGTACATAGAATCAAATACTATTACATAGATCACACTATCGATCCAAGGAAGCAATAGAACCAATAGTAGAAACCCCCCCATACTGAGCTGACAAGGGAGTAATGACAGGTATACTGAAAAGATTATCCAATATGAATTGCATGATGAAGAAGAATCTGAAACATCGAATGTGTAGAGATAGTACAAACACATATAGAGATACCTGAGGTTAATATCATTGGAGGAATGCTCACATGAAAAAAGAAGATGGAAAACAAAGGCAAAGATCAAACCCCCCCTGGCACTTTATAATGGAGTGCAAGTACATAAAGCACGAACATGTGCAAGATCCCATACATGCAATAGAATGAAACTTTATCTCAGTGCATGTGCATAAAAGAATGCTACAAAAATGAAGTATACACTGCTCAGAATTTGAATAAAATGAACCTGAAGTAGAATCTGGAAAAATGACTCATAGCACTGGAAAATTCTCTGAACAAACTTTCCAATGATATATCATTTTCCGAAAATGGAGTCCGGATGCGCAAGATAGAGCTCGTAGAGTGCAAAACTAAAGATTTGGCTTTGAAAGAGAAAAAAACCATTAGAAAAATAAAACTAGAAAATATAACCTCTAGATATGGAAAGATCTTGGAATCAGCTTTCCAACGATATCTCGTTTGCCAAATTTTGACATCGTATGCTCAAGATATGAGCAAAAAACCAACAGCTGCGCTAGAGGGCCTAAAGAAGGTGTTTGGAAGGATCTGAGGATGGGTGAGGTCAGAGAAAAGACAAAATAACACATGAAACCATCAAATATAATAAAATCTTAGAAACATCTTTCTTAAAATATCTTGTTTGCCGAAAATAGAGCCCGAATGCAAGAGAAACGAATCCCGAAATGCAGGAGGTCTAAAACGCCAAGATCGTAGAGAACATCTGACTTTGACAGAAAAAAAAAAGAGCATCAAAATGGTAAAATCACAAAACCATACTAGAAAATTTAGATTAGGCTTGGAACTAGATTTCTGACGATACATTGCACACCCAATTTCGATCCCAAATGCCCGAGATATGGGCAAAAAATCACAGGTAGCTCCAAAAGGCCCAAAAATGTGTCCAGATGTGCTGACATCAGCACTTCATGTGCTTAAAATTGACGGCCAAATGGTCATCGCAGCATACAAAGCCTTTGGGACTAAAAATATGGGCCCCTGGTCACCATATGACCAGGGCCTGAGAATGCATGTGATTAGTGGGCTTAAATTTAACAACCAAATGGTCGTCGCCGCCTAATTTAAAATTTAAAAAAAATCAAAATTGCACGCGTGTCTCAGGATCTATGCCAGGCAATTTGGAATTTTGCATCTATTTACATGTTAGATCGGTATAATTTTGCTTCAATTTTTGTGCCAAGGTTGTACAGTTCCTACCTCGATTTGCGTGCTAGGTCATACGGCTTGGTACACAAAAATTTTTTGCCTCAAAGGCCAACTTGTCCAAAATCGACAAGTTTTATATGAATTTTGACTATCTCAGGCCTTCAGGACACATTTGTGAGGTCTGTTTGGGCTAGAAGTGCTCCAAAAATAGTGATCACCTCAAGATCTATGCCAGGATTGATTGCAAAAATTGTTTTGCCATAGGTTCCAACTTTGTCCAAATTGGACAAACTTTATATGGATCTTGGGGTTCTTGGACACTATGAACACAATCATGAGGTCTGTTTGAATCTAAGATGACCATTAAAATAGGTCCCCCCCATATCTGACAGGAAACCCTCTCTGAAAATGTAGATCTGATGAATACGATCAAATCTCTCAAGAAGAGGACAGGGGCAAGTAGATCTGAAGCTCTAATACCATGTTGGAGTTGATAAAAAACAACCCATGGCTCCCAAGAACACCTGCACGCAAACACGTCACAAAAAGAGAGAGAAGCAAACATCTATGGAGACCTGAACGTATGGATCCACGAGAGAGGAGAAATCCTTGATGTGCCAAAACAAAAGTTGCAATCAATAATGAAATGTCAAAAAAGGTTACATGTGTTATGAGATCAATCCTTATAAAAGGAGATCAAAAAACCTAAAAAGGTAAAACCCTAGGTTGCATAATAATAATTAATAAAGCAATTAATTATTATATGACTAAAGTTTAGCTTAAGTAGAAAGAGGTAGTAAGTGACTGAATAATTAAATTAATATGATTCAATTAATAAGCAAACACTTTATTACTCTAATAAACACTTCATTATTTGGGCCCTTATGTTATGTGTGTCTTTTATCTTATTTCATTTTAACCTTATATGGGTCCAATGTCATTTCAAAGTTCAATACATCTTTTTACCCATCTAAACATAATATATGTTCATAAGAAATTACATTTCTAGCATTAAGATCCTATCATCTTGCATCCCTAAAAATTTGGACCATTTTTTTTAGTCAATATCGCTTGGGGAAATAGTGACATGTGCTTTTTGGCTAAAATTTTAGGAGGATATTATGTCTGTCTTGCCCTTTTTGAAACTATCCCCAATGCAAAAATATGATAATTCCAAGTTAGCCAAAATATTATTTTACTTTGAAATTCCTATACAAGACATCCCTCATAATATATTTCAACAACACAAGACATCACATCACATTCTTATGCTTTCATTTTATTAAAAAGAAAATTGGGGTTTAAGGAGAAGCAATATACATCAAAGCATCTTTAATTATATTTTAATTATGATTTCATGATGGATTTTATAATTATTTTTCATTCATTTCACAACACATTAAAAAATTAGCCTTGGAACATTATGTAAGCAATTGGAGGTATAATCATTTCAATTATGCACCTCCATTCAAATATTTCAATTCATATTTCTATTTCAATTCATTGTTATTGTAGGGTTGAGTCACAACCCATGGTTTGACTAAGGAAAACCCCTATACAACCCCAAACATCACTTTTCTCCTCTTGTGTATAGATTTAGATCTAGCTACATGCTTTCAATAGAGAATAAAGACAAAAAAGTGCTTAGGACATAGAGACAGAGCTCCACTCCAAAATTCATCAGATTACACCTAGTCAAGGGTGCTTGGGGTGTCATTTACCTGGTCAAGGGTGCTTGGCTCACCATTGACCTCCCATATCAGGATAGAATTTGGCAGAGGCCTAGTGCACTATTTCAAGGTTCCAAATCTAGTTTGGTTCTTAGAAGTTCACCCTAAAAGACAAGGGTTCCCAAGGCAACATCAACCTCCTAATTTCAATCTAGATTTTTTACACAAATTCCTCTTTGTTTCCTCTTTCCAAATATATAATATGTGTCTGCATATCTATTCCGATATTTACTGTGCATGTTAAATACTCTTAATTTATCATCTTTTTCCCTCGAATTAGCATTCAATTTACATATTTACATTATCACTTTCAACTAAAACAAGGAGTGATTGGGTTCACCTTGTTACTAATAATTTTCAATCAAATTTTAGTTTAATCCAAATGGATCCATTCTTCTTAATGTAATCGAATGGGAATAGGTGTACTTCCTAGTTTGTGTGCATAAACTATTGAACACCTTATTTTCCTTCATTGCAAATATTTTTAAAAAAAATCATCACCCCCTAAGTGTCTTAGGAAATTTTATAGGGATGTTGAAACCATGCCATGAGATTTACAAGGTAGGTGACACATTGATGCAGGAGCATCCTGGGTGTAAGAGCAATCTTGCATCACCCAAAAATATTTTTGTTTTTGTATTCAATAAGGGCTATCTTGTGCAGAGTTGCTATTTATGGAAACTTGCTATTTTTAGTAAGTTGGTCTTACGATCTCGGAATGTCTGATTTTACATATGGAGGTTCATCTCAGTCATATCAGCTTGCCAGCAAAGTTTCATGGCTAGATCAGGTGTAGTTTTGAAGATATTGAAGATTTTCGGTATTGGCAGTAGGGTACAGAAACTTCGAACTCAGTTTTGAAGGCTTTAGAGGCTCCGGATGAGGTTGAAAATTTGGGTGATGGGTGCTTTGCGTGGGTCAAGCCTGTAGAGCACTTTGTGGCATTTCCAAAATGGGGTTATAATAGCCAATCGGGTCAACAGGCGATGACTTATGGTCTTCGGAAGTTGGGTCACCTGAAATGGCGGAAAATAATTTTTCTTCAAAAAAAAATTTTGGGTTTCAAAACTCATTTTGAGCCGACTTTGATGTAATAAATTGTAAAATAAAATAATTCTAAGTTTGGTCGGCCCTAAGGGCTAAATCTCTAGAACCTTCTCGGGCGGTGGAAATTGCCTATATAAAGAAGGCCTGTAGTGTTGTCTAGGGCAGTTCTGGGTAGTAGATCTGGGTATTGATTCGAGGCTTTGTCCTGCAGAATATTGTAAGGGAATGCCCATGTGGCTTTGCATATTGTAATTTTGAAAGTTTGTAATTCCACATTTGCGGAGATAATAAGAAGCCAATTTTCTGTTCTTGCATATTATTGTTGTTGTTTCTCTATTTCTGTTATGTGCTTGTGGTATTAAGGGGAGCACCCTTCATCACACATTAATCCTAAAATTCTTCCACTTGATAGCATAAATTATAAATACACCCACAAGAATCACAAACGAGGGAAGGACATCCCTTAGCAATCCATGTACCATTTAAATATTCACCATATTTTCATGTGTCAACAAGAGAACTACAAAATAAACCATGATTAGGACCATCAATCATAAACCTCCTCGCATCCTTGAGCATGCCACATATGGAAGAAAAGGAACTAAACTATGAAAAAATTGAATCCAACATAAATAATCGAACTAGGAATTATTTCCAAACTCTTTCATTGGAATAACAATCAATCAGACCCAACTTCAATCCCTTAGGATAGTTCAATGCAAGGATTAATCATTGTCTTTTTTATTGTTGATTATGATTGGATAATGATTTATATATGAAAATGTAAAGAACTAGATAGAATGTTATAAATTTGACTAAATGAGTATAAACAATAAGTTACAAAACAAAAAGTCAACTGGGACATGTACAGAACAAGAAATGGGATTTAGAAAGGAACATATATTTGCTAGCAAAGCTTAGAAATTCCCATGAGTCACTGGAACTAGGCACCACTAACCTAATAGGTGTCCAAATGAAAAAAAAAAGATCAAGTTTGGGATTAGAAACCATTAAATTATCTTTAGGAAAATTTCTAGGTCAAACATATTGGAAATGTATGGTTGGTTGTTTGTTGTCATTGATGTCAAACATTTTGTTTTGGAGTTGTTTGTGGTTGCTCAAACACTATGGTTTGGAAGTATTAAATACTTGCAAAAGTAAGTTTGTGTATTGAACCTATATAATAGTGGAAGACAAGAATGTATTCAAAATAGAGGAAGACATGTATGTATCCAGTGCTACAATGTAGTGAAAGACAAGTATGCATACAAAATAGTGCTATAGTGTAGTAGAAGACAAGTATTATCTCAGAACAATAGAAGATAGATATTGTATCTTGTGATCATATGACGATGATGTTTAACATTAATTTAGTGTTATACTCTTATATCTATAAATATGTGTGGTTCGAATGTTTGTGGTTTAGTGATAGAGAAATGTTGTTTTATAGTTGTAGTTAATAGTGGTACATTTATGCTTTCCAGAAGGTTTTCACTTTGGAGATCTAGGTTGAAGGTGTATTGATATTTATATAGATGGATTCGAGTTTTGGTATTAGTTGTGGTACTCTCTGGTGAATCAAAAATATATCCCGGTGATCTAGAAACTATGTCATCTAGTGTTGTAGTGATGTTCAATTGTTGTTCTAGTCTAGAAATGTGTTCTGAAAACTTTTGATGTGGATTGTTGGCATGAGATATTGTTCTTAATGTAGTGTATGGATCTTGTTGTGGTGTGTGGAGGTCTAATTATAGTTGTAAACTTAGGCGGTTCTTTGGCTAGTTTGTTTCTACACATTTGAGATGGTTTTGAAATTTGTTCCAATAATTATAGATCTGGCATCAGGCTATCTATAGCATGTTCATGGTCTCTCTCTCCTATAGTGGATCATGCTTCTTAATTTTGGTTTGGGTTATACATTTAATATTTATCTCTTATTCATATGGGTTCTTTCTATATGTGACCTATGCATGTAATGTTTATCTCTTATCCGATTAGGTCCATTCTATGTTTTGGTTCAAATACTTTTGGTATGGGACCTTAATGCATTTTTTTGTTGCCTTAGCTAAATTATAACTTGAAATGTAATATCCATTTGGAATGGATGACATCATTATAATCTCCAATGAACTATCTTGTATATAATTATAGTTTATGCTCTGTCAAAATTTAAGAGTATGAAGTAAGTGGATTGAAGGTGAACATGTGAAGATCTACAATCAGAAGGGTAGAGTTTAATGATAATGATAGAGAAGAAAAGGAAGTAATAGTGTACTACTGAGGTTGATAGTTTTGTGTAGGTCAATTTCATAATCATAAGAATCTTTGTTTATCCTTGTACAAATTTGTATGTACCTTGTCCCTAGGACAATGAGTCTTGGGTGCACAAGTTTGTTGTTTATTGATACTTTAGCAATGAGCCTCTGTTTGCAAGTATAGAGCAATGAGCTCCTATTTGTATTCATTGTTGTATTGTAAGTGAGCCTCTGGTTTCAAGTCCTAAGTTGTGACCTCCTACCACTTTTTTTAATTAGACTATGTACATCAGTGAATTATCTTTGTGGATAATTTCTCAGCATGGCTTTTTCTAGTTTGGGTTTTCCATGTATAAAATATTGGTGTTCATGTGTTGTTTGTTCTATTCATTACTTGCTTATTATTTCATGTGATGAATATTGAAGTATTTATTTTGTTTTGGTTTATTTTGATTCAACCCCCCCCCCCCTCTCTCAATATTTAGAGTGTGTTCAATAATTGGTATCAAAGCCTAGTTCCTCTTGAAGAAGATTTGCTGCTTAAGATAGATTTGGGATGGCTCAGAACTTACACTTTTAGGATCTTGTATTTGATGACACTAATTATCCTTATTGGAAGGACATGACATAAGCATATCTTTAAACATTGCATAATGGTATTTGGGAGATTATTCAAACTAGTTTTTGTCCTCCTTTTGGAAGACCTTTAACTACTGAAGAATAAATACAAAAGGAAGTTAATGTGAAACAAAGAGCAATTCTTTTTAGTAGTTTATGTGACAAAGTATTTAAGAAGGTGAAAGGTTTAAAAGGTGCTAAAGAGATATGGAATAATTTGGTGTTTGTATATGAAGGATATTTAAAGAAAACACAAGCAATACTAATGAATCTCAAGCAAAAATATGAGGTCTTAAGAAAGGTAGAAGGTGAGAGTGTTGAAAGCTACATTTACAGAGTTATTGATGTTTCTAGTAGAACCAGAGCTACTAGTGGACATCTAGAAGACATTGATGTCATACTCAAGATCTTATTAACCATACCAAAGGAGTTCATACCAGTGGCATGTTCAATAAGGGAAAGCAATGATCTAAGTCAGTATTCAATTGATCAACTCATTGGTTCTCTTTCTACTATAAATGTAACATGATGAGACATATTGCATTTTTCTACAAGGATGGTCAAGTTTTCTATCAATGTAACATGACATGACACATTGCAAGTTTATACAAAAATATGGAAAAATAGGATGATTTTTTGATGATTGCAAAATATCCAAAAGAAGGAACATGATATATTTGATATGGAACACATAAGGTTATTTTAATGGTGGTTCAACATCCATTCCACATGTTATTTCCTCCTTTGTTAAATGAATCAGACTATAGGGTCTACCTGGGGGAGTTTTCATATGAATCTGTCTCCCCTTTAAGGTTGGATGTTGGGTATCCTTTCAGTATGGAAAAGGTGTGAAGATTTTTTTGGAGGTAAGATTTATGTTTTATGGTCTAGAAAGGAAACTACATTTGGTTCTATAAATAGTGCAATATTTGTTTGGTTGTATCAAAGATTTTTCTTTCTAATTTGTGTTCAAATGTGGGTTGGAGATATGATATGTCTACTAGTTCACAAATTAAGAAAAATTTGAATGACTTGGATAATAGTGTTATGAATTGTAGAATTTTGTGGAATCATTTTTCTGTTAAGGTTACTAACTGGTTTAAAGATAGTAAGATTTTTTACTACATAGAAAATATAAAGTCTAAATTTGCTTCAAATAACAGTGAAAAGGAAGAACAAGAAAGTGTTGATAAATAGATGGAGA
>BSBK01002625.1:3440000-3485255 GCA_027943335.1 Chamaecyparis obtusa
AAAACTATGGGTGGGCACTACACCCACCCCCTAGAATTAGGCTTACTCCTGGAAGCCTACAAATAAATAGGGATATAAATATCATAATCTTGTTGCATCCTACTAAGTCATAAAAAACTTAATGTGGGGGTCCTATTGGACCCTCCCCTGCTCTATGGGATGAACTCTGTGGATCATTCCCAGCTACATACACCTTGTGGGGTCTACCAACTTCCCTAACTTTAGGCTTAGAAGTGGTAGGCCTCTATCCTGAAAACTGCATTGATTGATGAGGGTAGTTGACAAAAATGTGGTCATGTTGCCCACAAGAGTAACAACCCCCTCTACCAACACCTCTCCCAGTTGAAGGTGCACTAGACTACTGGAAACTACCTCCACTAAGATCATGTCGTGAACTCTAAGTTGGCTGGTCGTTTTGATTGTGCATACTACACTGCTAGTTGTGATGGTTCCTTGATTGAGAACCATTATCTCTATCTATAAATAATTTCTTATTCTGTTGATATAGATTACCTTTTGAGAAGGTAGAAGGATTCCTAGAGTTGTCTACTCCCTGAGACTGGTTACTCTTAGGCCCTAAAGAAGGACCACTAGCTTGAACACCAACCTGCCCACCATGACCTCTAGCTAAGTTCTCCTATACCAAAGTCGCCTTAATAATTGCTTCTTTGAGGGTCTTGGGTTTGAAAACCTTAACCCCTCCAAAAATGTGTCCATTGAGTCCTCTAATGAAATGTTGTAACAAAAGTGGTGACTAATCACCAAATCTTGCATAAGGCTTGAGCTCAAAGAAATGTAGCTCATACTCCTGAACAAACATGGACATCTATCATAGATGATGGAACTCATTTGTGCATTGTTGCTGCCACTGATCATGAAGGAAATGCTCATAGAAGTTTTCAAGGAAAATCTCCCAAGTGACAGTCTCCACAGTAAGTCCAAGTTTCTTCTCCTCAAGCTTCCACCATGAAGCTACAAAAATCTCAAGGCTATTAACGACACATATTTCCTTAAAATTGGTGTCAAACTCATGCATGACAAAATAATGATATAAAGTAATGAGCCAAGTCTCTACCTCAAAACCTGTGCCAAGACCATTAAAAGAAGGTGGTCGTAACCTCATAATCTCTCTCATCTGATTGGCCTTGATGGATCCTTGACTAAGGGTAGTTTCCCTCCTTTACAGACTCCTATATCTCTATCTCTCCTCATTATCAGAATGATGTGATGCTTCCTAATCGACCTTGTTCTGCACAGGTAGGTGCTCTAAAATGGTCCAGAAAATCTATATGGCATTAAGGTCTCTTAAATCTCCATGGTATTCTCCACCATCTTCTTCCATGATCTCCTCAAATCTCTGACTAATAGGAGGGCTAGGAAGTTTGCTTCTTCCATGTCCCCTACTACGACCTCCACTTCGACCCCTAGCCACGGATCTAGTCTTGGTGACCATCTTTCCTACAACATCCAACAAGAAGGACAAAATAATTAAGACAAAGAAATTATAAAAAAAAATGGTATGAAATACAAGAGTGTTATATATCTAAGTTTTTTTTTCAAGTTTTGACCTCTAGACAACTAATGGATGTACAATATTCTTAGAGCTCCTAGTGTTTGAAACATGGGCTCTGATACCAAGTGTCTGATACCAAGTGTAATGCCTTGCTAGGGAACCCATGAGATATTAACCTAAAATATGTTACTAAGTTTGTAGAATAATTTTTTTCCTTAAATGTTTACAAACAATGATGAATAAACAAGTGGAAGTAAAACATGATGCAGGAGCATCTTGGGTCTTGAGCAATCTTGCATCACCAAAAATATTTATTGTTTCTTGTACTATTTTGATGTTTGTTTTGTCGTCGATGTTGTTGTTGGTTTCTTGTCTTGCGAAGTTAATGTAGTGATGTGGACCTAATCTTGAGCATTCTCCTAAGGGCGCACATCTTAATTCACTTTGATCTAGAAGTTATCGCAATTTTCCCCGGGCATCAATTTTTTGCCAGTTTCACTCATGAAACATGTGGTATTTCATCTTGCACGGTTACGTACAGGGAAATTGGATCTTGCACAGTTGGGGATTTGCTCTTGGGTCATGTGTGGACCTAAATGCAACTTTGCATAATGTTTTGTTATTTCTAGCTTTAGTTTTGGTTTCTCCTCCTAAGTGGACCTATATTGTAATTAAATGCCTGACTGGCTGACTTATGGCTTTTATGGCTATATATTTGGAGCTTAGGTTGTTTAGTTAGTAGTGATAGGTAGTGTGAAGAAGTGAGTAGATAGTAGAAAGATAGTAGCAAATAGATTGGGTGTGCGCAATGATTCTGATTACATAATTATCATTGTATAAGGCCAAAACCCAGAAGGCCTCACAATCGGGCATGTTGAAGGATTAATATCATTGTACCAGTGTTGTGACCAGTTGCTTGTTTCATATCCATTGTGTTTTCACTAGTTTCATGTGGTTTTTATATTGCTTCCGTGTGTAACTCTTCATAGGGCATGTTTGTAGATTTAAGAAGTCTCAATTAACCCTGATTTTGCCTTCACCTTCCCCGCCCTTGCGTCAAGTGGTATCAGAGTGAAGTTCTTTCTTGTGGATTAGATCATGGAGAACCTTATTGGATTGGTTATAGGGTGGTAGATCTAAGATCTAACCTATAACTTGTAGAAGGTTATGATCTTGTTGGAACCTAATTGTCAAGATGGTTAGAAGTAGGGGAAATGATAATGTTGTCATGGATATGTTGAGGAAGATTGTAACTAGGCTTGAAGCTGTAGAGACAACCTAGAGAAGAGGTGCACATCTTGAAGATGTTAGTAATGAAGAAGAGGTAGTACCTAATCCTGAACCTGAAGTTGAGCAAGACGAGGAAAGACTTTTGAGAGTTTTGTCTAAGGCTAACTCCAAACCTGCAGTTGAAGTTGCTTGCTATGATGGAAGACTTGAGACCGATACACTTTTGGATTGGATCTCTGAGATGGATAAATACTTTGAGTATGAAGGTACTCCTGATAATAAGAAGGTTAAGATAGCAAACACAAAGTTGAAAGGTCACGAATCTCTTTGGTGGGATCATTTGCAAACTGAGAGACAAAATAGAGGAAAAGAAAAGATCAAGACATGGATGAAGATGCTTGGAAAGATGAAGAAGAAGTTTCTTCCAGCTAATTACCAAGTTAGTTTGATGATGAAAATGCAAAATTTGAGACAAAAGGACATGAGTGTGAAGGAATATACTGAGGAATTTTACAAATTAGATATCAGATCTGGACATGTGAATGATGAAGTTGAGAAAGTGGCTAGATACCTGAATGGTTTGAGGACATCAATTCAACATGAGATTAGCTATGTGAAAATAGATAGTGTGGAAGAAGCATACCAATTTTCTTTGAAGGTAGAAGAGAGATTGAAAAAGAGATGTGAACAAAGATAGAGAGGAAGAGGTGGAAGATTTCAGAGAAATAGAGGCAGATCTTATAGAGAAAGTAGCAGATCTGACAATAAAGTACAAGATAAAGGATGGAAAGATGAACTTGCTGGTAGAAGAGGTAATTACTCTAGAGGTAGCTATATTGGTTACTCTAGGAATAAAAATAATGGGAAAAGAGAAGAGAAATCTTGGTTTAAAGGTACTTGTTACAAATGTGGTGAAAAAGGACATAGAGGTTTTGAATGTACTAACTTTGAAAGAAGATTGGAAGTAATGGCAAAAATAATTTAGCTTGTGAAGAAGTTGATGAAATGTCTAATGAACCTGAACATGGTGAGAACTTGATGCTAAGAAGGATCTTTTGGAATGAAGAAGCTGATGAGGAACATATTCTGAGGAAAAGTTTGTTCAAAACTAGATGTAAGATCACTAACAAATGTTGCAAGGTAATCCTTGATGGTGGAAGTTCTGATAATTTGGCATTCGAAGAGCTGGTTAACAAATTGTAGTTGCAAAGATTGAAACATCCTAAACCTTACCATATTTCTTGGATCCAGAAGGAGCATAAACTACCTGTAAGTGAACAATGCCTTGTTAAATTCAAAATTGGGAATTATCATGATAAAGTCTTGTGTGATATTATGCCTATGGATTGTAGTCATATTCTTTTGGGTAGACCTTGGCAATATGACATGAAAGCTTTACATGATGGTAGATAGAATCAATATACTATTTGGATGGATGGAAAGAAATAAGTATTATTGCCTTAAGTAGAGAAGTTTAATGAAGGTCATTGTACTACAGTCAGAGTATGCTTGGTTGATGGTAAAAAGTTTGCAAGCGAAATGAAAGAGAAAAATGTTTGTTTTGCTTTAATTCCAAGGAAAATTGAGAAACAAGATGAGTTAGAACATGCACCTCAGGTTAAACCTTTGTTGATTGAATTTCATGACATCATTTCTAATAATGTACCTGATGGTTTACCACCTACAAGAAGTATAATTCATTGTATGGATTTGATACTTGGAGCTAGTTTGCCTAATAAAGCACCACATAGGTTGACACCTGATGAAAAGACTGAGCTGAATAAACAAGTGAAATAATTTCTTGAGAGAGGTTTGATTAGTGAAAGTTTGAGTCCTTGTGTAGTACCTATTGTGTTAGCACCTAAAAAGAATGGAGAATGGAGAATGTGCACTGATTCTGGAGCTATAAACAAGATAACAGTAAAGTACAAATTTCCTTTGCCTAGGATGGATGACATAATGGATAGTTTGAGTGGAGCAAATTATTTCACAAAGATTGATTTTAAAAGTGGATATCATCAGATTAGGATCAGAGAAGGGGATGAATGGAAAACTACTTTTAAGACTAATGAAGGTTTGTATGTGTTATACACTAAGTTTGCACCCTTGTTTCAAGCTCTCGTAGTCTTGATAACCTAGTATAACATGGGAATAATCTCCAGGTTGTGGGACCTATGTTAACTAAGATGAGACCTCCAGGTTCTAGGCTGGTTCCTCTTGTATAATCACCTTAATTTTCTTCTTGACATGAAAAGTAAACTTTGGAGGGAAAGGGATAGAAGGAATGCTTGGAAAGGGAAATGACTAAAAGCAAACTACCTACTAGGTGATACACCGAAATTAGGGTATGAATTACAACATAAAGGGATAGAATCAATGAAAGGCTTAGGTCTAGTAGGTCACAACTTACTGAATAGGTTTGCATAAGTGTTTCATAGGAGGGCATGAACATAAGACACAACCTATGACCTACAAGCAAACATTCACTTCTACAACTCAGTGTAGGATTTAGACAAGATTGTTAGGTGGCTGAAGTATACCAACAAAAACATCTAAATCAAATCAAACATAATAACACACACAATTATAGAAAGTAAGAGAGATTAGGAACCCTAAGTTGTCATTGAAAACATGCATAGACTTCAATTCATTAAGAGATGATCCAAACAAGGAAGCATGGGGACATGAAGAATTGTCACAAAATACCTTTGCAATGTTTGAATAATCAATGGGAGATTACAAAGATTAGAAGACCAGAGGGTAGATAAAATACCATAGATAGCCTTCTGAGAAAGGATGACCTTCTTTCAAAAGTGGACTCTCTCCTTTACAAAATGTGAACTCTCTGAGCCCTAAGACTCCAAAATACAATATATACATCTCAACTGCATGCAGGCAGGAGTCAAAAAACCTAATTAGGGTTACAATATTTTTTACATTAGAATAGTATTCAACCCTAATCCCATCAAATCTGATCATAAATACATCTCTGTAATACTATGGCCGATCAGATATTATGTGCCCATCTTTGTACTGCATCAATCTGCGGACAAGCAACCTAGATCCATCAACTTTTCTGCAATAGGCCTGCCATGAATGCCAAAATGGTACCTCACAGGGACAAGAAATGACTCATGATGGCCACCCAAGCTTCCTCATCTTCCTCAACTACAAATGTCCTATAGACATAAATTTCTTAGCTACCTCGCCGCTCGCAGCATGTCTGAATCAATCGCTAGCAGAAAACCCTCTGCAGAGATATTTGAATTTAAATTATAATGGCTAGCTGATCATTTTAAAGCATGTCCATCGATATCTAATGTTTCTCAGTAGATGAACAGCTTAAATCGTCCTTGAAACAATTATAAAACCTCCTTGAAAAGTCAAAAACCACCTCAGCACACTGCAGCCAGTAAAATCTTAGCACGTCGGCACACATGTCATTTTGGCCCCACCTCAAGCTTTCCTCTTTAAGTCATTCGACGACTATGTGACTGAAGAATTTTCTCTAAGTCACAAAGAACCTTTCATAACCCTAGCCCAATTAAGCGACTACGTGAACAAAGTGGTCGCTGAATTTCTAAGTCTTTCGGCTAACCCTGATTAAGTCCAGCGAATAAGAGAGAACCCCTAGTCGCTGATTCATGGAACCTTGCTAACCTTGGGCCCATTTACCACTTGGTAATCTTCTATTTGTGCCAACCACTTATAGGCATACACCTCGGCACCTTTCTGACATCAAACCCACAGAGAACTAGATTCCAATCTAACAGCGGGTGCATGATCTCATGGTCACCGAATATTCATTCCGATCATGTGCCAGCCGTAGATTCTTTTAGAACTGGGACCCCATGACACATCAGATCCTCTAACAAATCCTGATCATCACATAGTAGCTAATCAAGTGTGAGCACCTTAGCGCCAGGTAGCACATCGGACCCATGACCCAAAGATTCTCATCGGATGGTTGTCACATGATCTCATAGGGTCAGAAGATTCTATAAGATCATATGACCACCGTAGATCTTTGTCTTTCTGACACATTTGTAGACCTTCTGACATGGTCCCACTGATAGATCCAAGCTGTCGTCTAGCCAACTAATAATGAATGAGCACATTAGAAACTGAGGACCCACCTGACAAAGCTTGGAGATAAAGTAAGATCAATGGTGGGCACATGATCTCATGTGTCAGAAAAGCTCCTTTGGATCATGCACTAGCCGTTAGATCATCGTCGACTGACAACCGTCGGGCCCATGCTGACATGGCATTGAATCACAAGTCTTTGACCAATCAAAGGTGTACAACTTAGACAATGTGGATGAACCCACTGACAAACGCACTATGCAAACAAGAAGATCGACGGTCGTCGCAAGATCTCATGGAATCTTCTGACCGTATGAGATCATGTGACAACTGTCAGATCTAGAATCTTGACTTTAGCCGCTAAGCAGAGACCGCCAACTCAAAAGGTAACCATTCACGGGATTGCTAAATGTTAGAGCTTTGACCGCCAAGAATCAGAGATTTGGCGACTGAAGGATTTAATTGCGCACATGCATTTTGGGGTTTTAAGTGGCTGATAAAGTAACAAAGAAATATAACAGGCCAAAGGGTTTTCTAGGGTTTTTTTCTTGTAACAGCTACTTTTATGAATATTTGACCTGCAGACCAAGGGCCTTTAGAAAGTTGCAGAGGCCAGAGAACAAGGCGGAACACCATGAAATTTTTAGGGATGCTTGGTAGGGTTAAAACAGGGACCTGGAGATAGATTTTAGCCAAATTTGTATAGAATAGGAAAATTATGGTAACATTTTGGTGATTTCTACTGGATTTCAGCCTGCTAGACATGGGAACTAGTGGCCTATAAACAATCCATTGGGCACGGGGTCACTACAGGAACACAAAACTTCAACAGAGACAAACTGGGACTAGAGAGACAAACTTGTGCATAGGCACTTCTTGAAAAGTAGGAAACTAACGTAGAAATTAGGGAAACAAAGAAGAAAACATATTTATAGAATTTATAGAGAGGGATTAACCTCAAAGCAAGGCTTCAAGTGGAATCCATTTACTAAGATAGGCAAGGGAACTCCTTCAAGGGTTGATACTTGAAAAGCATTAGACCCCTTGCACTCTGTTATAACAAATGGTCCACCCCAAAATGAGTCAAATTTTGTATGTCTGTCAAGCCTTGATTTGAACTCATCCCATTTGAGGACTACATCCCCAACTTTGAAATTTTTGATCCTGGCTCTTTTATCAAAACCTTTCTTTGTTTGGATCTAATGGAATTCCATATCCTGCATTGACTTATCTCTGAGCTCTTCTAACTCCAACTGAGCATACCTGACCTACAAGGGATCACCCTCTTCAAATAGGGCATACTGAATAGCCAAGTCCAGAGCTAGGAATTCAACTGAGATAGACAACTTGGCCTCCTTGCCATACACCAACATATAAGGATAATTTCCAATGATCTTCTTTGGGGTAATCCTATCTAACCACAAGGCAGACTTCAACTTAGTATGCCAACTCCTTTGGTTATCCTGCAAGGTCTTCTTGATTATCCTAATCAAGTTCTTTTTTTTTTATTCCGCTAAGCCATTTCCCTGAGGGTAATAATTTGAACTGGTATCCAAATAAATGTCATTCTTGATTGCCCACTTTGAGACTTTGAGGCCTGTGAATGCTAATGCATTATCTGATATGATGGAATCAAGAGTGCCAAACCTATGAACTATATCATCATAAAAACTTAATACAACACTCTCATTTGATTCTTTTAAAGCAACTGCCTCTGTCCACCTAGTGAAATAATCAGTTGCAGTGATTATCCATTTATGGCCTGCACTAGATGGAGGATTAATCATTCCTATGAAATCTATACCCCACTTCATGAAAGGTTGTTCTGTTCTGACTAGCTGTAGGGACAAGGTTGCAAGCCTTTCTTTTCTTGCAAACATGGCACACTTGATGCATTTCCTCACATACTCGTGACTATCCTTGAAGATAGATGGCCAATAGTATCCAGCCCTCATGATTTTAAAAGTAGTAGTCCTAGGGGAAAAGTGACCTCCAGAAGGTCCATCATGGAACTCAAATAGGACATCAGCTATCTTTTTTGAATCTATGCATCTTAAAAGGACACCACTGTGATCTTTTGTGAAAAGAACTTCATTTATCAGCACAAAAGGAATAGATTGTAACCTATAATACCTTCTTTTTGCTAAATCTAGGCCTGTAGGACATTGTCCTATCTTCAAGTAATTGATCATATTAGGCAACTAGCTTGTTGCCTTGGCTTGTTCTTCTGTAGAATGCACCACCAGAGATGCATCTATTTGCTCTAATTTCTTTGAACTTTCATCCCCTACCAAATGTTCACAAAGACCTCTTCCTCTAACTAGCTTGGTAGTTTGAATATCTATGTCATATTCCATCACCTTGGTGATCCAACCAGCTCTTTTCTCATTTAGGTCCTTGGAAAGCAAAAATTCTTTGACACTTGGATGAGTAACCTTCAAGTGTACCTTGCTATGGGTCAATAGATATCTAAAAATTTTAAGGCTCTTTACCACATCAAGTACATGTTTCTCTACAAAAGAGTATCTTTGTTCATACTCTTCTAAACCTTTGCTAAAGAAAGCAATAGGCTGCTCCAATCCATTTGAATTTTCTTGAGTCAGCATTGCAGATATAGCATCATGACCTCCATAAGCATAAAGGATAAAATCCTTATTGAAATTTGGGTTTAGGAGAGTAGGGGCTTCTATTAAGGCCTCTTTGATAGCTTGAAAATTGACTCTCCCTTCTTTGGTCCAACTAAAAGCTGAACTCTTCTTCAACATGGCTGTCAATAGTTTTAGTAAATCTGCAATGTTAGGCAAGAACCTCCTAACAAAGTTAATATTTCCTATGAAATATTGGAGACTTTTCTTGTGATGTGGTAGGGGTAGCTCTAGGATAGCTACAATTCTCTCAGGATCCATTGTAATTCCTTCCTTGGATACTACATATCACAACAATTTTCCTTCATGAACTACAAACACACATTTCTTGGGATTAAGAGATATCCCAAATTCTCTACACCTTTCAAAGATCTTCCTCAAATGTTCAATATGGTCTGTTGCATGCTTTGAATAGATAGTTATATCATCTACATAGACTAGCACAAACTTGTACATGAGGCTCTTAAAGGCCATGTCCATTGCCTTTTGAAATGTAGCACTTGCATTTGACAAACCAAAGGGCATCTTTTGATAAGCCATGGTTCCCCACTTGGTTGTAAATGCAGTCTTGTATTGATCCTCTTCATTCACTAAGATCTGATTGTATCCTGAATAGCCATCCAATAATGAAAATCTCTCAAATCCAGAGACACATTGTAAGATTTGTTCCATAGAGGGTAATGGATGGTGGTCTTTTAGTGAGGCCCTGTTAAGATCCTTGAAGTCAACACATAACCTCAGCTCCCCATTCTTCTTCCTAATAGGAACAAGGTTGGAAATCCAACTAGTATGCTTGATGGGGTAGATGATACCACTTTCTATTAGTTTGAGTACTTCTTTATGCATGAGTGGCTCAAGCTTGGGATTAACAGGCCTTTGCTTTTGCCTTACTGGTTTGGCATTAGGCTCTAATTCAATAGTGTGCTGAGCAAGAGTAGGATCAAAACACTTGAGGTCTTCATACTACCATGAAAACACATCACTGAATTCTTTGAATAATTGGATGTAATCCTGCTTTTCCAAATTAGTGTTTACTTTTCCAAATTGTAAACTCTTACCTGGCTCCAACTCTAATTCAACACAATGTTCTTGTTGAACTACCAGGCCAGCTTTATTCTTCTTGACTTGATCATCCTTGTTGAAGACAGTCTCTAAGGTGACAAGACCTCTAGGCATCTTATTAGACTTAAGTTGTATCACTTGATCACCATAGTTTTGTGATAGCCTATCTTGATTGTACTCGAAAAAGACATCTTCTTCAAACAAGAATTGCAGAATTTGTTCATCATTGTCAAACACCTACCAATTGACATCATTATCAGGAATAGAGGGTCTGATAATCACTTTGATATGTTGTTGGTCCATTTCTTTTGAAATGCTATTGGGGATATCATACTGAGATCCAACAGCAGCTAATCTATCTGCATTTTGATTTAGTTTCCTAGGGATAGCAACAATATTGAAAGCACAAAAGTCTTCAATTGCATCCAAAACTCTATGTTTGTATGCTTTCAAAGTGTCATTTTTGGTTGCACTTATCCCTCTCACTTGGCTGACAACTAATTCACTGTCACCATAAACTTTTAGGGCCTTAAGCCCTCTTTTTCTAGCCCATTCTAGCCCATTCACAAGGCTTTCATACTTTGCAGTGTTGCTAGTATAGGAGAAACTGAATCTAAAGGTAGTATAATACCTTTCTCCTTTTGGGGACACTAGCATAGCACCACCACTAGAACCATGTCTACTTCTAGCTCCATCAAAAAATAGTTCCCAAACCTGATTGCTCTGATCCTCTGAATCAGTGTCCTCTTTAAGAAGGCTTGGCTCTATGCTCACTTTCTTGTATCAAATAACTTCCCAAACCAAAATCCCAAACAAGATTTTCTTGGGCCTCTGAAGCTCTCTCATCTAGTAAAATATCAAGGATACTTCCTATCTTTGTGCTTGCTTCACTAATAGTTTGGAAGTCACTGTCATCAAATATAGGGTAGTTTACATTGATGGTATTGGACACATGTGGTTCTATATGGTGTGCTGCCAATGGTTCTGACTTAATGGTGACCTTGGTCCCATACCTTGTATGAAATAACATGTGAGACCAGTCAGAAGATAGGTAGCCTCCTATCTTGGCTGTAAACTCCCTTGACAAACATATGGAAAATAATGCAGGGAGATCTATGATGTATATATCAAGGAGGATGGAAAAATTAGGACTAGCATGTAGGATTAGACTGGTATCCTTGGCCACACCTATAGTATTGACTGAGGATCCATCAAGCTGTCTGACCTTCTTTTGGAAGGGTTCATATTTTAATCCTAATTGGTCAGCTACTTTTTTGGGCATTATAGTGCTAGTAGCTCCACTATCCACCATATAATTATGTACTAAATATTTTTCAATAATTAGAGATACATAAAAGGGAGGTGGCTTTGAATTCCTACCTTGTGTGGCATTGGCCTTGGAGTTGCTACTTGGGGCCTCCTTTTCTTGATCAGTGTTAACCAACACTGGCTTTGCAGCTTCTTTTGCAGGTTGAGGAGTTGCCACTTCAGTCATGGCCTTCTTCAAAATTTCAGGTTGTCCTGGAAGAGCCAAAGAGTTCCACATAGACATGGTGACATTCACCTTCTTCATGTTGTCTACAATGTTGAAATGTGTTACAGTGTGCACTCTTTGTTGTGCTTTCACTATGATAGGCTCCATCTCCTTGAGAGTTTGTTCTCCTTTACTTGTAATGGCAGGAGCCTCCTTAGGTGTGATGGGATCAGCTTGTTGTAGTGGCTCTGCAGATGTGGTGGCTTTGGCATTGGAATCTTCTCTCTCCATGTCTTGAGCTCTCCTTTTTTATCTTGTATAAGCAACAAAAGCAACTTCATCATTGACTCCATTGAAGTCTAGTTGCTCCCAATTAAAGAGAGCAGTCTCTTTTTCTTGTGATTCTTGTTGGGGGACTAATCCGCTGGATGAAACCTCTGATTGAGCTTGTGAGGCATTTTGAACCATTAGAGCTTGGTTCATGCATCCATTTGAACATGTAGCTTGATTATGAGGCTGATTACAAGGTAAGCACCATTCATTATCCATAGCCACATTATTTTGACTAGGAACCATATCCCTCACTGGATTTGCAGAATTTAGAGGTGTAGGGTTATATGGTTGGAATGGTCTCTGATTAAAACTTTGTTTTTTTCCTTGATAGCCTCCTTGGTATGGTGGCCTATTTTTTTGATAAGGTTGTCCTTGATTTTGGTATTGCTGACTAGGACTTTGGCCTTGTGGCTAAAATGGTGGTCTGATTCCTTGACCTTGCTTCTTTAGATTTTTTACTTCTTTAGTCAAGGTCTGCAACAAGTTTGCCATTTCTTGCTGACTACTCTGTTGGCTATTCTTAATCTCTTGCAGCTCTTGAGAGAAACTTACCGTTAGTTCCTGGCCACTAGTACTAGCCCGAGGTGCTAATATGGTGGGAATAGGGGTAAATGGGGGTACTTGTGTAGGTGCAATGGGTTGAAGGCTAGGGAAGATGGGCATAGGAGACCTTCTAGCAATCATGCCTACTTGGATTAAATAGTTTTCAGCCCTGACAGCTATGTCAAAAGCCTGGGGTAAAGAAGTACCCCCCATAGATTGGATCATGATAGAAATTTGACCATTCAAGCTTTGCAAGTAGTATAGAAAAGCATGGTTAGCTGATGGTCTCACTGAGACTGGAATTCTATTCCATGTTTTGAGGAACCTACTATTGTAATCTATCATTTATTCTTGAGGGTCTCTCTTAATGGTTGTTAACTGGTCAACTAGAGACAAGTTATCTGATTTATCCTCAAAATGCTTACTTAATGCATCTCCTAACTCATCCCATGAAGTAATGGAGCCAACAGTTAGAGTTCTAAACCATTCAAGAGCCTTACCTTTTAGAGAGGCTGCTAATAATTTTGTGGCCACATCCTCTTGGGTTATGTTGTGTATGTTGCAGATGGTGGTCACATCTCTTATGTGCTCAAAATTAGTTGTTTGCCCTTCACCTGTGAAATCAGGTACACTCTTTAGTGCCACCAAGGGCACATCATGATGTTGGGCAAAATTTAATGGACTACCCTGATTAAAAGGTACAAAGGAAAACTGCCTAGCCATTATAAGAGTTAGAATCTAAAGATTAACAACTATATGAGTTGTATTTGCTGTTGGGTTTGAATCTTCCTCTAGATCTCTGGTTAGAGATCTTCCTCTTCTTTTGGAATGAAAGGGAAAAGGTCTCCTTTCTGAGGTATTCAGTGGTGTAGACTAAACTCTCCTTGTAGGGGATGTTTTTTGAGTTGACCTACCTTTATGACTTCTTCTTGAGGGCAACTCTGAAAATTTAGTGGGCTTTGAGCTCCTAGTCTCAATCTTTCTCATAAACCTTGAACAAGGTTGGCCTGGATCTTTGAAATCAGTGGAGTCACCATATATACTTGGTAGAATGACTTCTAAAAGTCTGTGTTATGCAATATGTATACCAGAGATAACATAATCTTCAAAAAATGAACTTTGTTTGTAGTAGTCCTACCGAGCATGCTAGAATTGTTATACACTAAGTTTGCACCCTTGTTTCAAGCTCTTGTAGTCTTGATAACCTAGTATAACATGGGAATCATCTCCAAGTTGTGGGACCTATGCTAACTGAGATGAGACCTCCAGGTTCTAGGCTAGTTCCTCTTGGACAATCACCTTAATTTACTTCTTGACATGAAAAGTAAACTTTGGAGGGAAAGGGATAGAAGGAATGCTTGGAAAGGGAAATGATTGAAAGCAAACTACCTACTAGGTGATACATTGAAATTAGGGTATGAATTATAGCATAGAGGGATATAATCAATGAAAGGCTTAGGTCTAGTAGGTCACAACTTACTAAATAGGTTTGCATAAGTGTTTCATAGGAGGGCCTAAACATAAGACACAACCTATGACCTGCAAGCAGACATTCACTTTTGCAACTCGGTGTAGGATTGAGACAAGACTGTTAGGGGGTTGAAGTATACCCACAAAAACATCTAAATCAGATCAAACACAATAACACACACAATTACAAAAATTAAGAGGGATTAGGAACCCTAAGTTGTCATTGAAAACATGCATAGACTTCAATTCATTAAGAGATGATCCAAACAAGGAAGCATGGGGACATGAAGAATTGTCACAAAATACCTCTGCAATGTTTGAATAATCAATGGGAGATTACAAAGAGTAGAAGACCAGAGGGTAGATAAAATACCACAGATAGCCTTCTGAGAAAGGATGACCTTCTTTCAAAAGTGGACTCTCTCCTTTACAAAATGTGAACTCTCTAAGCCCTAAGGCTCCAAAATACAATATATACATCTCAACTGCATGCAGGCAGGAGTCAAAAAACCTAATTAGGGTTACAATATTTTTTACATTAGAATAATATTCAACCCTAATCTCATCAAATCTGATCATAAATACATCTCTGTAATACTATGGCCGATTAGATATTGTGTGCCCATCTCTGTATTGCATCAATCCACGGACAAGCAACCTAGATCCATCAACTTTTCTACAACAGGCCCACCATGAATGCCAAAATGGTACCTCACAGGGACAAGAAATGACTCATGACGGCCACCCAGGCTTCCTCATCATCTTCCTCAACTGCAAACATGTCATAGACATAAATTTCTTAGCTACCTCACTGCTCGCAACATGTCTGAATCAATCGCTAGCAGAAAACCCTCTGCAGAGATATTTGAATTTAAATTATAATAGTTAGTCAGTTGTTTTAAAACATGTCAGTCGATATCTAATGTTTCTCGACAGATGAATGGCTCAGATCATCCTTGAAATAGTTATAAAACCTCCTTGAAAAGTCAAAAACCACCTCAGCACATTGCAGCCAATAAAATCTTAGCATGTCGGCACACCTATCATTTTGGCCCCACCTTGAGCTTTCCTCTTTAAGTCATTCAGCGACTACGCAACCGAAGACTTTTCTCTAAGTCGTGAAGAACCTTTCATAACCCTGGCCCGATTAAGCGACTACGTGAATAAAGCGGTCGCTAAATTTCTAAGTCTTCCAGCTAACCCTAGTTAAGTCCAGCGAACAAGAGAGAACCCCTAGTCGTTGATTCGTAGAACCTTGCTAACCCTAGGCCCATTTGCCACTTGGTAATCTTCTATTCATGCCGACCACTTGTAGGCATACACCTCAGCACCTTTCTAACATCGGACCCATAGAGAACTAGATTCCAATCTAATAGCGGGCGCATGATCTCATGGCCACTGAATATTCCTTCCAATCATGCATCAGCCGTAGATTCTTTTAGAAATGGGACCCCATGACACATCAGATCCTCTAAAAAATCTTGATCAGCACACAGCAACCAATCAAGTGCGAGCACCTCAACACCAGGTAGCACATCGGACCCACGACCTAGAGATTCTCATCGGACGATTATCGCATGATCTCATAGGGTCAGAAGATTCTATGAGATCATACAACCATCGTAGATCTTTGCCTTTCTGACACATCTACAGAACTTTTGACATGGTCCCATTGACAGATCCAAGATGTCATCTCGCCAACCAATAATGAATGAGCACGTTAGAAACTGAGGACCCACCTGACAAAGCTTGGAGATAAAGTAAGATCAACGGCGGGCGCATGATCTCATGTGTCAGAAAAGCTCCTTCAGATCATGCACCAGCCGTTAGATCATCGTCAACTATCAACTGCCATGCCCACACTAACATGGCATTGAATCACAAGTCTTTGACCAATCAAAGGTGTATAGCTCAGACAACGTAGCCAGACCCACTAACAAACGCACTCTGCAGAAAGGAAGATCGACGGTCGTTGCAAGATCTCATGGAATCTTCTGACCCTATGAGATCATTCGACGACTATCAGATCTAGAATCTTGACTTTAGCCGCTAAGTAGAGACCGCCAACTCAAAAGGTAATCACTCGTGGGATCGCTAAATGTTAGAGCTTTGACCGCCAGGAATCAGAGATTTGGCGATTGGAGGATTTAATTGCGCACATGCATTTTGGGGTTTTAAGTGGCCGATAAAGTAACAAAGAAATATAATAGGCCAAAGGGTTTTCTAGGGTTTTTTTCTTGTAACGGCTACTTTTATGAATATTTGACTTGTAGACCAGGGGTCTTTAGAAATTTGCAAAGGCTAGAGAACAGGGGAGAACACCATGAAATTTTTAGGGATGCTTGGCAGGGTTAAAACAGGGACCTGGGGATAGATTTTAGCCAAATTTGTATAGAATAGGAAAATTGTGGTAATAGTATGAATGGTTGGTTATGCCTTTTGGTTTGACTGATGCACCTAGTAATTTCATGAGGCTGATGAATGAAGTTCTGAAAAGATTATTGGGTAAATTTGTGATTGTATATCTTGATGACATTTTGATATTCAGTAAGAGTAAGGAAGAACATCTTGAACATATTAGACAAGTATTGCAGAGATTGAAGGAAGAAAAGTTGTTGATTAATATGAAGAAATGTTCATTTATGAAAGAAGAGATTGTGTACCTTGGTTTTGTAATTTCAGCTGATGGATTGAAGATGGATCCTGAGAAAGTGAGAGTTATACTTGATTGGCCTACACCAGATAATGTTGGAGAGGTAAGATCATTTCATGGATTGGCAAGTTTTTATAGGAAGTTCATTAGAAATTTCTGTTCTATTTGTAATGCTATGATTGAAACCATGAGAGGAGACAAAAGGGATTTCAAATGGACACATGGAGCACATAAGAGTTTTGAAACATTGAAACAAAGAATTGCAAAATTACCTACACTCACTTTGCCTGATTTTAGTAAAGTTTTTCAAGCTAAATGTGATGGTAGTGGAAGTGCAATTGAAGCTGTTTTGAGTCAAGAGGGAAGACCGGTAGATTTCTTTAGTGAAAATTTGAATGATGCTAAGAGAAAATATTTAGTTTATGACTAGGAATTCTATGCTATTGTTCAAGCTTTGAAGAAATGGAGACATTATTTGATGTCTAAAGATTTTGTGTTGTATACTGACCATTAAGCTTTACAGTATTTGGGAAGTTGAAATAAATTGAATCAGAGACATATGAAGTGGGTTGAGTTCTTGCAGAATTTTTCCTTTTCATTGAGGCATAAGAGTGGACAGTTAAATAAGGTTGCTAATGCCTTGAGCTGAAGAAGAAGTTTGTTGATAGAAATGAAAGTTGAGGTACTTGGTTTTGATGATTTGAAGTATTTGTATGAGACTGACATTGATTTTGCAAAATGTTGGAAAGCTTGTAAGGAACAAATAGTAAGTGACAAGTGGGCTAATTATTTCATTTAAGAAGACATGTTGTTTAAAGGAGTTCAATTGTGCATACCTAGAGGATCTACGAGAGAGAATATAATAAAGGAGAAACATAGTGGTGGACTTGCTGGACATTTTGAGATTGATAAGATTGTGAAACTGATTTCAGAGAGATACTTTTGGTTGTAGATTTATAGAGATGTACAAAGAATGGTTAGAAGTTGCAAAAATTTTCAAGAAGCAAAAGGAACTAGTCAGAATATGGGATTGTATACACCTTTTCTTGTACCTGATAGACCTTGGGAAGATGTGAGTATGGAATTTGTTCTTGGATTGCCTAGATCTCAGAGAGGTAATGATTCTATTTTTGTAGTGGTTGACAAATTTTCTAAGATGGCACATTTCATACCTTGTAAGAAGACATCTGATGCATTGCATGTAGCTAAATTATTTTTCAAGGAAGTAGTAAGATTGCACAGGTTGCCTAAATCTATTGTTTCAGATAGAGATACTAAGTTTACTGGTTACTTTTGGAGAACACTTTGGAAAAAAATGAATACTGAATTGAAGTTTAGTTCTACATTTCACCCTCAGACAGATGGACATACTGAAGTTGTGAATAGAAGTTTGGGAAACTTGTTGAGATGTTTAGTTGGTGATAAACCTACTAATTGGGATTTAGTTTTGGGACAAGAAGAGTTTGCATATAATAATTATGTGAATAGAAGTACTAAGAGGACACCATTTGAGATTATTACTAGATTTCATCCTAAGGGAACTACATAGTTGAGAGATTTACCTACTGAGACCCGAAGAATTGCTCAAGCTGAGGATTTTGCAATATACATGAGAACTTTTCATGATGAAGTTAAAAAGAATTTGGAGGACAGTAATCTGAAATACAAATAGAGAGTAGATAAGAGAAGGAGATATAAATCTTTTGAAGTTGGAGATAAGGTTATGATTCACTTGAAGAAGAATAGATTTCTAGTTGGTACCTACAACAAGCTGAAAATGAAGAAGTTGGACCTTGTAAGATTTTGAAGAAGTTTGACAATGGAAATGCTTATGAAGTGGAATTACCAGAGGACATGGATATATCACCTATATTCAGCATTGTTGATATCTTTGAGTACTTTGAATCAAATGATAAGACTGAAGATGATCTAGATTATCCTAAGAAGAATAGAGACAACATTGAGAAGATCTTGAATAGCAGAGTAAGCAAGAGTACCAGAGGAAAAGACTACATGGAATATCTAGTTCAGTGGAAAGACAAGCTAGTTGAAGACAGTTCATGGTTTACTCAAGTTGAGTTGGACCTTTATGATTCAAGTCAGAATTTGAGTAGTGCCTGATGTGGACATTAGTTCTTTTGTTACCCTAGGTGTCTAATGTAGGAGCATCTTAGGTCTTGAGCAATCTTGTATCACCAAAAATATTTCTTGTTTCCTATACCAGTCTGATGTTTGTTTTGTCACCGATGTTACTGTTGGTTTCTTGCCTTGCGAAGTTAATGCAGTGATGTGGACCTAATCTTGAGCATTCTCCTAAGGGTGCACATGTTAATTCACTTTGATCTTGAAGTTATTGCAATTTTCCTTGGGCATCGATTTTCTACTAGTTTCGCTCATGAAACGTGTGGTATTTCATCTTGTGCGATTCTGTGCAAAGGAAATTGGATCTTTCACGCTTGGGGATTTGTTCTTGGGTCATGTATGGACCTAAATGCAACTTCACATCATGTTTTGTTATTTCTAGCTTTAGTTTTGGTTTCTCCTCCTAAGTGGACCTATATTGTAATTAAATGCCTGACTGATCGACTTGTGGCTTTGTTGGCTATATATTTGGAGCTTAGGTTGTTTAGTTAATAGTGATAGGTAGTGCAAAGAAGTGAGTAAATAGTAGAAAGACAATAGAAAATGGATTGGGTGTGCGCAATGATTATGATTACATAATTCTCATTATACAAGGCTGAAACTCGGAAGGCCTCACAGCCGAGCATGTTGAAGGATTAATATCATTGTACCAGTATTGTGACCAGTTGCTTGTCTCATATCCATTTTATTTTCACTAGTTTCATGTGGTTTTTATATTGCATCCATGTGTAACTCTTCGCAGGGCATGTTTGTGGGTTTAAGTAGTCTCAATTAACCCTGATTCTGCCTTTACCTTCCCTGACCTTGTGTCAAAACATAAAAGTCCATAAGTACATAACATAAACATAATCTCCATAATAGATTACACATCTCAAGGGTTCCTTGACGTAGAAACTATGAAATACAATTACATTTATAAATTATATATTACATCATATTTACAACTGAATGATAAAATATACATAATCATCAACATCCACTACACATGTCGTAGAGTATGTAATTACAATAAAATAAAAAGTACTAATAAAAAAGGTACAAGATCAAGAATAAGTCTCCAAGAAGATAGGAAAGGAAGTAACTACAATCAGGATCATCCAACACTGGAACAAGGACATCAAAGTCTCAAATGGTAAAAGAATCACTACCTCCTGACCTCATAGAAACTTATGGTTCCACTCCCATCATGTGGAGGAGATAATATCAAAACCCACTCAGATAATAATATCAATCAATCAAGTAAACCAAGCAAGGGTCCTAGAAGCTCCTATCTCAAGGGTACAACTCATAAATCAAGGTACACATAATAATCCAGAGGCAACCACCGCATGTAGGAAACCTAGAATGAAATAATGGAAGTGTCATCATGTGAGTCAACTCTAAGGTCACTCGGTAGTCTCTTTGGACCCCGGCCCCTAGTGACTCTATGTGGTATCAGTAGTCCTTTCGTACAGACAAGGCAAACCAACTATGCCAGACTCACCATCACTACTAGATGGGCAAACATCTTCTCACACTCTCATCCTTAGCCTATACTAGCACTCAAGGCATGGGCGAGGAATCATTATCATATTAATTCATTTTAACCCCATCTAGTTTAATATTATCACTTGATTAAGTAACTTACTAAGGATACCCAAATAGCCACTTCCGAGCTTCGATGCCTCCAAAGTAAGCCACTTGCCCTTTAACACCTAGATAACCTACCCTAGGCTTATAATCTCAAAATGATGACTCAAGTTAACATAGTCTCATAATGTCCAAAACTGGTTCCAAAGAAGTAACAGGAATACGCAATGCAAATTCCAACATAAAAATCCAATTCATAAGGTTGGGTCACATTATAATCAAATATCATTCAAGTATGCAAGGTAAACAAATAATAATAATAATTTCTAATCCTGCCTCTAGTAACATTCCTATTAGACTAACGTATTGTTTCCCCTCTAATCCCAAACACATAAGGAAAGAAATAGACAACAATAGAATTTAATACAATAAATTAATTTGTAAAATTCCATCATGAAATTAATCTACTTAATAATTACTAGCAAACTATAATTATATTTAATCAATTAAATTCTAACTAGAACAAATCAATATATTATGCTAATATCATAAATTGAGTTTAGGAATTAAAATTACTAACATACTATAATTTTATAATCTAAATCAGGAATAAATTAAATTACCCAATTATGATAATCAAATACACCTTCAAAAATAAAATGCCATAAAAGACTAACAAATTAAATTATTTAAATAATCAACCCAATTAGACATAATTAATATTAAGAAACCACACCAAAATAACTATGCCCAAATGCTAAAGGTATACATGTTTATTTTAATCTTATAAATAAATATAAATAAATAAACTGTTATTTAGTATTTTTTTTAAAAAACATTATTTTTTTTAATTTTATTATATTTTATTACTTTAATTTATTATATATATATATATATATATATATATATATATATATATATATATATATATATATATATATATATATATATATATATATATATATATATATATATATATATATATATATATATATATATATATAATTCTAATAATTTAAAATTTAATTAAAAAAATTAAAAAGCAAACAAAGTTGGGGGGACCCATGGGCCCCACCTCCTGGCAATGTCATGACAGTCCCAAGGACTTATCATCGACAGCCTATGAGGCTATTGTGTGGCAGCCTAAGGCCTGCCACCGACAACGTGCGATAGCCTTAGGGCTACCGTCAAAAGCCTTGGGGCTGCCACGTCAGCCTCGAGCTGTCGTAAGGCAAGGAAGGGGGGTTGGGGAATGCCCCCCCCCCCCCCTCCCCTTAAAAATTGTATTTAATTTTTTATTTTTTTTATTTTTTAAACATGGCCAGTAATTTACTATGCCAAAAATAAAGAGCTATTATTATTATTTTAAAAAGAGAAATACAAAATATGGGAAAAGAATATATTTTCCTTTATATCGAGAGTAATAAAATTTTGATCGAAAAGATGAATAAACATATTTTCTTTTCTAGGCAAATAAAGAGCCTCAGATACACAAATAAATATTTGGGTATATTCTAAATTGTTCTCTAAGTTTTTTTTTAATTGAACTTTCTTTCAAACCCTATGCCAGATCTGAATTTTCCTACAAGATTATCTGTAAACAAAATTGAACCTAGGGTTTCTAGGTAAGTTTTCTTTCACAAATGAATTCTAAATCAATATTCTAAATTTCTTACAACTCAAAAATTTGAAACCCTACTAAATTCAAACAAAAATTAAAACAAGCATTGCATGCACACACAACCATTTTTCCAGAATTCAAACATCGAAGAGAATCATAAACATCTAAATTTCTTAGATCTGACATGCACAAAGAATACACTCATTCTAGAAATATAGAAAATACTATCACAAGGGTTTCTAAACCCTACCTCAAACACTAAATAGATAAATTTGAGGATGACTAGAAATAAAGACAAATCCAAGCTCTTAGAAATTTTCTCCAAATTGAATCCTTCACCAAAATTATCCAAACTTGTGTGTTGAGAATAATGGCCAAACTTTCACAATATAGGAAATTGAATTCCACATGCAAATTTTGGAACTCAACTCCACTCAGAACCTTAATTCCATCAATTCCTTAATTCCTCCCATTAAAGTTTAGAACTCGAGTCTATTTCCTAATTTATTTCTATTATTCCAATTAACTCAAAATCGATTAATTCTTTTTATTTCAATTTGACTGTGCAACTTAATTGCATTCAAATTACATTAAATAATAACATTTAGTCTAAAATCATTTTTCACAGTTATTTAATTTTCCATTAATAAATACCTTTTATTCAAAAAGTTGAATTTATAAATAATTAAATCTAAAGTGAATGCATTTAATTAATTTTCATTAATTAAATATCTTTATTTCCACAATAAGCCTTTTAATAAAAATTATTAAAGTTAATAAATTCATCTAATTAATTTCTATTAATTAAATACTCCCATATTTAAATAGCTAAAAATAACAAGATCTAATTTATTTAAATTACACAATTAATCTAAATAAGTTAGCTAATTATAACAATCATATCAACTAACCAGAAAATAACTAAACTTAAAGAACCATAACCATGCTCAAGGAAAGGGCTAAAGACTCACATCACCTGAACGTATTCAAGAAGGGTAAAATATCATAATCTTGTGGACACTATTTCAAGACAATAGAATGGCTTAGGTTAGGATTTAGATTTGAATATTATCTCCCCTCTTTTACCATCAAGACTTGCGATAGGGCACACTCATCCTGACAATTCAGGGAACTCGATGCCCGATATTTGCAAACCTAGATAAAAGACCAGCATGTACATACATATATATAAAATAAGAAATGGTAGGGATTAGGACATCATGTGGATCCTGCAAGTAGGTAACTACGAATCCATCCCTCAACCATATCAAACATGTCAAACATGAAAGTAAAAGAATACATGATAACCATACACATGCAAGTATGTGGTAAGTATAATCATAACCATAAGCATCATTTAATCGTGTAAATAATCATCATTAAAATAACTAATCATCATCTAACTGCATAAATATAACATCCATAGTTATTCATTTATCAAAATCACCATGTAGTGTCATACATCCAAAATAACATAATAACTGAAATATCAACGCATGCATAAAAGTGGCCTAAAAGAGTTTGGCAATATGAAACTGAAAAGAAAACTATGGGTGAGCACTACATCCACCCCTAGAATTAGGCTTACCCCTGGAAGCCTACAAACAAATAGTGATATAAATCTCGTAATCTTGTTGCATCCTACTAAGTCGTAAAAGACTTAATGTGGGGATCTTATTGGACCCTTCCCTGCTCTATGGGATGAACTCTGCAGATCATTCCTAGCTGCAAACACCTTGTGGGATCTACCAACTTCCTCGAGTGTAGGCTCGAAAGTTGTAGGCCTCTATCCTGAAAACTGTGCTGATCGATGAGGGCAGTTAACAACAATGTGGCTATATTTCCCACAAGAGTAACAACCCCCTCTACTAACACCTCTCCTAGCTGAAGGTGCACTAGACTACTGGAAACTACCTCCATTAAGATCCTGTCATGAACTTTGAGCTAGCTAGTCATTCTGATTGCGATACTACACTACTAGTTGTGATGGTTCCCTAATTGAGAACCACTGTCGCTACTAATAAAGTATTTCTTATTTTGTTGGTACAAATTACCTTTCAAGAAGGTAGTTGCTCCCTGAGACTGGTTACTCTTAGGCCCTGAAGAAGGACCACTAGCCTAAACACCAACCTTTTGACCATGACCTCTAGCCAAGTTCTCCTCTACCAACGTCACCTTAATAATTGATTTCTTGAGGGTCTTGGGTTTGAAAACCTTAACCTCTTCAATAATGTGGCCATTGAGGCCTCTGATGAAATGTTTTAACAAGAGTGGTGACTGATCACCAAATCCCAAATAGGTTATGAGATCAAAGAAACACCACTTGTACTCCTGATCGAACATGGACATCTATTGTAGATTATGGAACTCATATGCATGTTGTTGCTGCCACTGATCAGATAGGAAATTCTCATGGAAGTTTTCAAGGAAAAGCTCCCAAGTGATAGTCTCCATAGTAAGTCCAAGTTTCTGCTCCTTAATCTTCCACCATGAAGCTGTAAAACTCTCAAGGCTATTAACGACACATCTTTCCTTAACATTGGTGTCAAAATCATGCATAGAGAAACAACAATCCAAAGCAATGATCTAAGTCTTTGGCTCAAAATTGATGCCAAGACCATTAAAAGAAGGTGGTCATGATTTCAGAAGGTCTTTCATCTGATTTTCCTTTTCGGCTCCCTAACTGAGGGTAGTGTCCCTCCTTTCTAAACTCCTAGATCTTTGTCTCTCCTCATTATCAGAATGATGTGATGCTTCCTGATCGGCCTTGTTCTGCATAGGTAGGCACTCTAAAATGGTCTAGAGAATCTACATGGCATTAAGTTCTCATGAATCCCCATGGTGTTCTCCACCATCCTCTTCCTTTCTCTCCTCAAATATTTGACTAATAGGAGGGATAGGAAGTTTTCTTCTTCCACGTCCCCTACTACGACCTCCACTTCGGTCCCTAGCCACGGATCTAGTCTCAGTGACCATCTTTCCTACAACATAAAACACAAACAAAATAATTAAGACATGAAGAAATTGTAAAAACAATGGTCTGAAATACAAGAGTGTTAAATATCTAAGTTTTGTTTTCAAGTTTTGACTATTAGACAACTAATGGACCTACAATATTCCCAGAGCTCCCAGTGTTTGAAACATGGGCTTTGATACCAAGTGTAATACCCTGCCAGGGAACCCAAGAGACATTAACCTCAAATATGTTACTAAGTTTGTAGAATGATTTTTTTTAAAAATGTTTACAAACAATGATGAATAAACAAGCGGAAGTAAAATATAAAGTCCATAAGTACATAAACATAAATATAATATGCATAATAGATTACACATCTCAAGGGTTCCTTGACGTAGAAACTACGAAATACAATTACATCTATAAAATACATATTACATCATGATTACAAGTGAATGATAAAATACACATAATCATCAACATCCACTACACATGTCATAGGGTATGTAATTATAATAAAATATAAAGTACTAATAGAGAAGGTACAAGATCAACAATAAGTCTCCAAGAAGATATGAAAGGAAGTAACTGCAACCAGGATCATCCAACACTAGAACAAGGACATCATAGTCTTAAATGGTAAAAGAAGTACTACATCCTGACCTCATAGAAATTTGTGGTTCCACTCCCACCATGTCGAAGAGATAACATCAAATCTCACTCAGATAACAATACCAATCAATTGGGTCATGTTGCGGCTAAATGTGTTCTGGGTAATTCTAGGCATTCTGGTTCTTGGTGGAATGGTGCCTCTTCCCAGCACTACATAGTTTAGAAGAGGTCTACTTTGTAGAGCTTTTCACAGGTTGTGGTTTCAGATTCTCTTGCTTGTTCCCCTCTAGCTTCCTCTTCTTCGACTATGGTGCCTCTAGTGGTGGGAATGATCTTATCTAATGATGATTCTATTGGTCTTGTTGTTGATACGATGAGTGTGGGTTTGCCCCTTGTTGTATCTAACCATGTGCTGATTTCATATTCTATTGGTTGTGTTGGATCTATCTCTTAAAGTTATTTGATGAATGGTTCTAGTATTCCTACTAGTACATTTGTTGTTGTTGGTTTTGTTGGTCCTATTGTCACTCCATCTTTAGTGGTTGTTGGTCTGGGCATGTTTTGGATTTTAGTTCTTTGCTAGCTGAGCATGTGCAGTGTGCTGGAACCTCTTTGGGTGCTAGGAATTTAGTTCTGGATTCCTTATGCTGGTAGGTTGAGGCTGCCAAAGTGGAAGGATGGATTATGGTTAAAGGCAAATCTTTCAAAAGATCCTTTCCTTCTTTTGATATGACTCTTCGGTCCTATAAGAAGGGGACAAAGGGATAATCTTAATTTTGGTTTTATCTCTAGGTTGCCTCTTTCAATGTTTTTTCTTTGGCGGCATTCTATTGAGTATTTCATGGGGGGGCTGGCCTTTTGTTCTAGTTGGTTTGTTGTGTTTTGGGAACTCATAAAGCTTTATCTTAAGTTTTTTCTTTGTACAAGGTTTTAGGGACCCTTCAAAACCTACTTTTACCTTAGTTAAAAACAATACCAATCAATTAGGTAAACCAAGCAAGGGTCCTAGAAGCTCCTATCTCAAGGGTACAACTCATAAGTCAAGGTACACATAATAACCCAAAGGCAACCATCACATGTAGGAAACCTATAATGAAATTAGGGAAGTATCATCACATGAGTCAACTCTAAGGTCACCTAGTAGTCTCTCTGGATCCTGACCCCTAGTGACTCTATGTGGTATTAGTAGTCCTTTCGTATAGATAAGGAAAACCAACTATGCCAGACTCACTGTCACTACTAGGCGGGCAAACATCTTCTCCCACTCTCATCCTTAGCCTATACTAGCACTCAAGGCATGGGTGAGAAATCATTTTCATATTAATTTATTTTAACCTCATTTAATTTAATATTATCACTTGATTAAGTAACTTACTAAGGATACCTAGGTAGCCACTTTTGGGTTTTGACGCCTCCAAAGTAAGCCACTTCCCCTTTAACACCTAGATTACCTACCCTAGGCTTATAATCTCAAAATCATGACTCAAAGTCAACATAGTCTCATAATATCCAAAACTGGTTCCAAAGAAGTAACAGGAACACACAATGTAAAATCCAACATAAAAGTCCAATTCATAAGGTTGGGTCACGTTATGATCAAATGTCATTCAAGTATGCAAGGCAAACAAATAAAAACAATACTTTCTAATCTTGCATCTGGTAACATTCCTATTAGGTTGACATATTGTTTCCCCTCTAATCCCAAACACAGAAGGAAAGAAATAGACAACAATAGAATTTAATACAATAAACTAATTTGTAAAATTCCATCATGAAATTAATCTACTTAATAATTACTAATAGACTATAATTATATTTAATCAATTAAATTATAACCCTAACAAATCAATCTATTATGCTAACATAATAAATTGAGTTTAGGAATTAAAATTACTAACATACTATAATTTTATAGTCTAAATAAGAAATAAATTAAATTACCCAATTATGATAATCAAATAATGCTTCAAAAATAACATTGCATAAAAGACTTACAAATTAAATTACTCAAATAATCAGCCCAATTAGACATATTTTATTTTAAAATGAAACCATACCAAAATAACTATGCCCAAATACTAAAGGTATATATACATATTTTAATCTTATAAACATATGGAATAAATTAAATTACCCAATTATGATAATCAAATATGCCTTCATATTTTGGTTTAAAAAAAGAATTATGAAGAAGCTCTACTCTGCGAAAATATTCATGGTCGATTTAATCGAAAAACAACAATTTTTCTAGACTAAAATGAAATATGCGAAGAAAGGATCTGCATCAAGCAAAGATGGAATCCAGCGCTGGTGTCCATTACCCAGCTGCGCCTCCCCATTCATGGCAAATGTCCAGGATTCCCGAGCTAGGGCACTTTATCCCCCTAGAACTTCTTCTAGGGCTTCACCACAGGATAAGTGGCCCCTGTCTAATAAGGAAGATAAAGGATGGATTCCCACACACAGGCAAAATTCTAGGTGAGCTCAGAAGTATGTTCCCTCGCTTATTACTAATCATGGCAAAACCCAGTCTTCTTCACTCCAGCTACCCCTAAAAAATAGTTTCAGAAATCTTCAAAAAAAGTAAGAAAATAATGTTTTCCAGGCTCAACCCTACACACCTCCACACAGACGAAATCAGAAAGAAGATATAAAAAATTTGGAGCCAAGAAAAGAAGATACAGTCACAGATGTATATTCTCCGCCCCACCAAAGATCTAATGTGAATAAAGAAAAAGATATCAAAATCATCAAAGGTGAATGAGTTTATACAGAAGGGCTATGGAAACACTGCCAAACATATGGGCTCTTTGGGAAATGGTTGGGCTTTGGTAGGGCTTTCAATGGTATTAAAGCCTGGCTTCAAACTACCATGAATACTCAAGTAAGTATTACTTTTCTGCCAGATAAATGCTTTTATTTAGAATGCAAAGATTTATCTATCAGACAAAAGCTTTTATCGGCAGCATATTTCTTATACCTAGGGCACGCGATCAAATTTTTAGAATGGGTACCTAATTTTGATCCGATTATCTTCAATAATCTTGAAATTCCGAAATGGGTTATTATTCAAAACTTGCCTATAGAACTTTTACATAGTCAGATTATTTATCAAATAGGGAAAGGGATTGGTGAAGTTTTAGGATTAGAAGAAAATTTTATGAATTCAAATTAGGTTAAAATTCTGATTAAATCTGCAGAAGGTTTAGAAAACCCAAATAAAATTCACTTCATTTCTAACAAAATTTCTTACTTTTTAACACCAAAATATTATAAAGGGGATATTATGAAAACATATGCTTTTATAAGCATAATACCTCTGAACAATCTACATTTTGAAACACATCAAATATTAGAGACTTTTTAGGTCAAACCTCCTACCCCTGTGAAAAGATAGATAATATAGGGACAACAATAGAGGAAGGGGAAATCTGTGATTTCCCCATATTTCTGATTCCTATAAAAAAATCTTCCACAATTATTTTTTAATAGAGAATCTAGAGGATTCAGTCTTTTCTATCCCCAACTGGACAGTAAGAACTTTAATCCCAGTAACTTCCCCGTAACTGATATAGATTGCGTCACATCGAATATCTGCAAAAAAATCCAAGGCTGCAACTCAGAAACAACTAAGAAAAACATAAAATCTAACCTCTATGAATCAAAATCTCTCATAGTAAAAAGTAACATAGAAGATAAATCTAAGAAAGGCGATCTAGTCTGCCTTCTAAAAAATAGCAAATCTATAAAAAGTAAAATGGAAGTATGTAATAACAAAATTAAAACACCCTCAACTGATCTTTATCGGAAGCCACACCCCTATATGGATTCAGAAATCATTGATTTTTCGCCATCATCAGACGATGAAACAAGTGACATCGAAGAAAAAAATAGGCGGAAAAGAGTGCTGATTAAAGAAATTATGAAAAAGGATAAAACAATAACAATTCATGAAATTGTAGGAAAATCTGCTATAATCCTAGATAGTGTGTGCTATAATTGTGTCACACTTCTATGAATCATTACATGCAAGGAAACTCAAGAATGAGCCCTCACAAATCGATCCATAGCTCCCTAGGCATGGAGTGCAAGGGTTTTAAGAATGCTCTCAGCTAGAGCTATTTAGCCAATAACCTTGCTAGTAAACCATGCAATGGGAGATTCAATGAGACAAGGGCAAGAATGCCAATATCCTCAAGAATCAAGAATGAAATGCAATGCAATGCTATGCTAGAATGGAAATGCAAGCTAAACTATGGAAATGAAAGATGCAAGTATTACAAAGCCTCCTAGTTAAACTAGATGAATTAATCTAAAGCATAAAGGAAATCTAAGCTAAGAATGCCATGAAAATAAAGCTACTATGCAAGAAATGAAATCTAACTATGAAGCAAGAAAGCCATGATGATGCAAGAATGAAGACAAGAAGATAGAGTGTTGATGAAGATCCAAGATGAATGCCAACAATGCTCCAAATCTTCAAACCCTAGATGCAAGAATATCTCCAAAAGCTCCAAGATGACCTAGAAAACCTGTAGCATAACAATAACATAAAAATTGTGTGTTGATCTAGAATGAAGAAGAGAGCTCTTCTTTTATAGGAAATGAGAAGGAATGGACCATGGAGATTAAGAGGCAAAAGATTTAATCAACGGTGGAGCTTAAAAGAGGAGCAATCCATGTGCACAAGTATCCTCCAATGAGAAAATAGGAGTTGACTTTTGTGTCCATATGAGACAAAAAGTGCTTTTTCCCTTTTTATAAAATAAGAATAATGCTTTATTTGTGCAACTTAGGATAAGAGGAAAAGTGGGGGCTTTTTATTTATTAAAAGGAGAGGGAATATTCCTTTTAATAAATAAAGACTTAAGATAAGATGGTTAGCCCATAGAAAATAATCGAATAAATGATAGAACTAGGATTTGATCAAGAATAAACAATTGAAGATTTAGCAAAAGGGGCTAATAGTCTAGGTGACCATTTTTAGGTGTATACATTTGCCCCTCTTTGACTAATGTGTGATCGATCTGGGAACACATGTAGTCAAAGAATAGATCAGCCAAGAAGGCAAGCAGACAACCAAGAAAGCAAGCAATAGCGATTTTGACAGATGTGAGATCGATTTGGGATCACATGCAATCAAAGAATAAAATAGCCAAGAAGGCAAGCAAGTAGCCAAGAAGGCAAGAAGATAGTGATCTGACTCCAAAGAATGAAGTGCAGAGAGATAGAAAATCTTGCATGGTCAGCCTGGTAGCGACAGTACTGAACACTTAGGAAAGAGATAGCTAATAAGATATGATGTGTCTGCCCCCTCGGGATCGAAAGTGAAATCCAGGGTAGAGGGAATGCAGAAGCAAGAGAGACATGATCAAATCACTAGAAATCATAATCGAAGAAAGAGAACAGGATAACCATCAACCAATGAAGGGATGCCCCACACATGGGACACGGGGCACGAACCTATCGGTCCCTCAACCCGTAAACGCCATAGAGGGGGGGATTGGAACTTGGGATTTGAATGAAAGACTAGAAGGTTGAAAGAGATGGGGATGAAGAGATGAAGAATGCCCCAGCAAAGATCGAAGGATCAGGCCTCAAAAGGTCAGCCAACTGCGCGAAAGAGGGGGAAAAGGTCAAGGTGAATGTGGATTTCGGTTTGGATCCCGAAATGAAGAGAAAATGATGTGAGATGAAAGACAAGAAAGTGAAAGACATGATTGGGAAGAAGCGAAAGGTGAGCGCAGCTGATTAACAAGTCCATGAAAAATGAAAGGAAGAGCTCTCTCCATATGCAAGATGCAAAACTAAACTAACATGAACCTAAGAAATGCAAGCTACATGAAAAGTGGTTTACTTGCAAGGTTACAAAGCCAATAGACATCTAATATTCATCATCAAGCGTTATTGGTAGCATCGCAAGATCATACAATACACACTAGCATAACTATGTGAATATGAATATGATCTTTATCAGATAGGAATGTGGAAATCTCACCTAGGCATCAAAGACATGTAGGTCAAGATGACTAGCATAGTGAGATTACCTAAGTTTAATATAGAAAGATTATACTCGCATCGAGACACAAGGAAAGTCAAGATGACTACAAGTATGCACTCGCAAAACAGTCAAGGATAATACCCTGTCAATCCATAGTGTCAAGTAAGACCAGCATAAATGCTCATGACAGTTAGGATCAATAAAATATACCCACAAGCAGAAAAAGAAATAAAACATGTTCTCATACCCTCAGTCTTCTAGCTATGCATCATCGAAAACTTCTCAGGGAGAGACCACTTAGCAAAGAAATCATCATAGACAGCACGCAAAGAAATAAAGTCAAATAAATCTCAATGAGTCAAGTGCGTGTGTGTAGGTCATAGAGTCAAACTTTGAGTATCGCATCTGCCAGTGAGAAATATTGCATCATCTAGACTGCAAGAAGGATATCTGATAAGTGTTGAGAAACACTTGACGCAAGGGTAGTGTTGAAAAACACAGTTGGGGTGGTGTTGAAAAACACCATTTGCGAGGTGCCTAAGAAACCTAGATGCACAAAGAGACCCAAGATAAGCTTAAAACAATGGATGCCCCCTAGACTAAGACAAGAGTCAATTCCAGGCTAGGAGAGGCAAAGCGAGAAGTGGAGTGAATGAGCGCCACACAAGACTGATAGACATAGGTGCAGAGGGTCTCAAGTAGTGCCTATTTCCAGGTTTTCACCACTTGATAGATTTATTGCAATTTTTTCAGGACTTTTATAATTTTTTTTTTTGTTGCTACCAAGGCGCCTGTTTCCAGGTTTTCACCAAGGCACTTTTTCTATTTTTTTTTATTTTTTAAATTTTTTGATTTTTTTGTATTTTTTCAGGACTTTATATGCTTTTTAGGATTTTTTTCAGCATCATATATGAATTTTTTTTTTTTGGAATTTTTTTCAGGATCATAAAGTATGTACAAAGAATGCCCTAGATAGAAACGGGCATCAAACTCATGAGCAGGATCACATCGTGTAGTCCCAAAGTCTAGCAAGGTGGAGGACAAGAGGGAGGGAAAGCTCATGAATGAGATGGAGGAAAGGAGAATGAAGGCGAATGGAGGGAAGAAATCCTCAAGGTCAAACTCCTCAAGAGTACCCAAGCTAGGGAAAAATTATCATGTAAAGCGCATTGAACAAGAAATGAAAGGCCAGCATAGGATAAGTCATGAAAGCGCACTGCAAAAGAAGAAAAGGATGCATTCCAAAGGAGTAGACATGTCAAGAGGCTTCATAGCATCATTTTTTACTCTTTTTTATTAGATCAAGACCAAAGGGGAAAAGGATAAAGAAAGGCTAGAATGAATGGAGGAAAATGAAGGAATGAATATGAATGGAATGAAAGCAAGATCATCGTAAGATAGCTCACAAGATAGCCAAATATTCGTGTATAGCTGAACATTGCCAAGATCAACGAGAGAAGATGGAATGGATGAAACATGTAGAAGAACTACGCATGATGCCTGATTGCCAGGTTTTCATCATGGTACTTATCCAAGGTGCCACAAGGGAGTGGTTGTCACCATAGGATGAATTTATTTCTCTTTACTTTTGCTACCAAGGCGCCTGTTTCCAGGTTTTCACCATGGCACATTTTCAATTTTTTCATTCTTTTTTTTTTTCTTTTTTCTATTTTTGGAAGAAGGCAAGCTTTTTAGATAGTACTCCTTGAAAGGATAAACCCTGACATGCCAAGGATTCAAAATGATATGCTCAAAGATGCTGATAGGGAAAGGAAGATGGAAGAGAAAAATGGAGGATAAGGCTTTATGTAAAGCGAGTGAGGTTGGAAGATATGAGGAATAGGCAAATGAGGAAAAAGGATAGAAGGTAGAAGGATAATGAATGGAAAGATTGTGAAAGGGTAGATGGGAAGGAAGGCAAGATCAACATCGACACACACCTTGAAGGGTGGCAAGAAGATGGAGGAAATATGAATAAAGGAATACGTGAAGGAATATGATGAATGTTTAGTAGAGGTTGCGGTTCAGGCACATGGAATGAAAGATCATTTTTGGAAGAAGATGAAGTGGAAGCCTTTGGAAGCTTGAATGTCAACTTCACTTTTTGTTCAACATAAGACTCTTTCAAGAGAGATTTTGGAATCCATATAGCCTTAGGCTTTTTATTTCTTTTTGATGATTTAGAGAGAATATCTGTAATGATGGATTTTGGAACCCATACTTGTCTTGTAGTTTTTTTCTTAGATATCTCTTTTGACTTTATGTGCCCATGTCGATTAGAGGAGACATGGTGATCTTTTTTTGATGGATTCTTGTATTGCTTCTTTTTCTGGTATTGAACATTCAAGTTACTTCCAAAAGACTTGGGACTTGTGGAAGAAGGAGGAAGATATGACTGGTTTAGATGGGTGAGTGGATGAAAAGGATTCAAGGGTATGCATCTATGTTGATCTTGAGGAAAGATAGGAGATGGAGGGACGTAAGGACCCAAAATGGATGATGAATTAGGAGAGTTAGGAGGGGAAAGTGAAGGGACATAAGGACCCAAGATGGAAGGAAGGCGTGAAGCCTTTAGCAGTGGAAGAGGTCCAAGGATGGAAGTGGAAGATGCAAAAGGATAATCAATAATTTCATCAGCATCTATATGACAACCAAGGACATCATCATCTTTAGAGTGAGCATTAGGATTTGCAATAGAATCATGAACATCTTTAATAGGAGCAAATTCATTTATAGAATCGTTCAAAGCTTGCAAAGACTTAGGAAGAGTAGAAAATGGAAGCGAACATGGAGTGGTAGAACAAGAAGATGGAAGACTTTGATCTTGACAAGGATCTTTGGATAGCATAAGCGTAGAATTTTTCTCTTGATTTTCAATAAGCTTAACATCAGAAGTAACGGCACCATTTTTAATAACCTTAATGGAAGTATCATCTTTGGAAAGTGCAAGCGTAGTAAGGTTATTTTGATTATCAACAAGCTCAATAGTGCAAGTGGTAGCTTGATCTTGCTTAGGAGAAGACTTAAGACATGGTGGAATGAATGTAGAAGAGCATAGAGGATCAAAAGAACCATGAAATGGATCAGAGACATCATGAAAATAATTGGATGACATGGATGGTTCTTGATCTTGACCTTTCTTTATATTCTTTTCTGTATCATTTTTAGAGTCCTCTTGACATGAAGCCACTTCTAAGGACAAGGAAGCATTTTGAAATTGTATGGAAGACTTTGGAATAGATAGTGAAGGACTAGCTGAAGTAGGCATTGTAGTGCATAAAGGCTTAGGCTCTTTAGGTTTAGCATTATTGAAATTATTTTCAGCCAAGTGAAGGTTAGCTTGAGTTTCTTGAAGAGGTAGCTCTTGAGGATAACTATAGGGAACTGCATGAAAAGCATTAGGATCTTTGTTGGGTGAAGGATTTGTGAAAGATTTGGAAGACTCAGAAGCTTTAGGAGATGTATGAGTATTGGAGGAAGTAGGGGATGGAAGGGGACCATCACAAGACAAAGGTTCAACATTAATATGATCTTGCTCAGAAGTACAATTTTGATTTTTAGCAGTGGAATTCTTAGAGAAGAAATGCTCATAGTAGTAATGTTTATAATCAGCACGTTGTATTTTATAGTCCTCAGCAGTAGTAGATGGATTATCATCAAGGTATTGTCTACAAACATCACTAAACTCTCTTTCAAAATCAGAATCATATGGATCACCATCACAATCTATCCAATAGGATGACCCATTTTCAGTAAGCATGAGTCTGCGAGGACTCTGAGGAGTAGAGGTGTCATAAGTATCACTACATTGTCCATCATCATAGTCATCAAAGGTATTACAAGGATTGTCATGTTGCTCATTATGGTATGGCTCATGAAGAAAAGCAAGACTCTTGGGGGAAGTAGAAGAAGAACAAGATCTTAAAGAAGGAGAAAATGAAGACATAGTGGAAGAAGAAAACTTAGCTAAGGAAGAATTTGAATGATGTTGAGAAGAGTCATGGTAAGATGAAGAAGGATAATGATGTTTGGAAAAGTCATGGTAGGATGTGGAAGATGAAGAATGATGAGAAGACCTAGAAGAAAAAGAGTGTTTGGAAGAAGGAGATTGTGAGAGAATCATGTCTATAATCCTAGCAAAGGCGTCAGACTCAAACATCTTTTTGTTTACTTTTGTCTTAAGTTGATGACTTGCGGGATGCTTGGAAAAATAATACTGTTCGAATTGAGCAATGAGTTCGAGATCATCCCTTCTCAAGAGAGGTTCTATAGCAAGATAGTTGAAATTCATGATTCTAGAAGAGGAGGAATCAAGCATGAAAGAAATGAATAGAAGAGATGAAATAGAAGAAGGCAGACTAGATAATAAGAGGAAAAGGATCAAGAAGACATGAAGAGGATAGGAAGAAGAGAAAGAAGCATGAAGGAAGAAGAGAAATGGAAGACTAGGAAGATATGGGAGATGTGGAAAAAAGAAGACCAAGAGTCATTTTGTGCAAATTGATACCATTGAAGTCCATTTGAATATTGAGCAACATGTAATAATCTCTAAGATCTGACCTGGACTGACCAAGGATGACTGGAAGTGACACAAATCAACTTCAGATTGCAAGCAGTAGTGAGATAGCAAAATAACTTTGTGTGATAGTTCCCAGGCAAATAGTGTGACTCTTGACCAATGAACATAAAAATCTTAGTTTTGAAGTGTTTTGATCAAGTTCACAGATTGGATAGTGCAATTTTTCAGTTTGACAAGCAGTAACAGCAGATAAAAGACAAGTTTGCAAATAGTAGGTGATCAAACATGTCATAGAACACTTGAAACAAGGGCAAAAGCAACCTTGCCAAGACAAACACTTGTGATATCAAAATAGAGAACCTTATGAAAGCTACCGTTTGTTTGAATGTTGAGAACGTTTACACGGGCATAGCACAATCGAAGACAATTCAAGCAATTACTACCTAGAAGGACAAGGTTCATTACTTAACAACTTGGCCCACAACTTGATGTTCCCTTGCCTCACACCAAGTGGTTGCCCACAAGAGATATTGGCATTGTCATGGATGTGTCAAAAACACAACCAAAGGAACACATATGGTGAGTGTCTTGGGGTGATCCGTGTAAGTCCACTTGGATCAATCCTTGCACCAAGAAGCTAAGCGGCTAAAATAGGGTGGCCTCTATCTAATGGTTCATAGTAAGGGTTTCCGTTCATAGCACCCCTCTTGCTCCTCATAAAGGACTAGGACCTCGCGGCCTCAAGAGTACCTTAAGCATTCTTGCTTAATGCTTTCCTCATGGTCACAATCCCACAAGTTACTCACATCAAGCGAAGATAAGTACTATGTCTACCAAGGTTTTGTGTCCTTGATAGCCTTGAGATTATAGTGAGTTGGAATCACTTGCCACCAAGGAAAATGATGACAAGGTTGTCCCCACTTGGGTCGTTCCTCTTGATTTCTCAAGAGCAGGCCCGCTAAAGGATCCTAAGCTAAACAAAGAATGGATTAATTCTTGAGGTTCAAGGTTTTTGATTCACCACAAGGGTGAAGAGCATATTCCCCTATCTCAAAAACTTCTCCCAAACACACCAAGCAAGATCCAATTACCCCTTTGCTTCCAAAACCTCAAGATGGGTCAAGATTTTCTGATTCACCTAAAGGTGAAGAGCATACTTCTCCTACCACCCCAAGATTCCTTTCACAAAGTATTAAGTGCCTATGAAATGAAACAACTAGTATATGCCGCACTTAATAAAAAAAAGCAATTAAACAAGAACTTGATTTAGTTTTTATGCTTAGGGCAGCCCTACAAAAACCATTAGTAGCCCTCTTTGACATGCGTTCTTTTGACAAAATATCTCAAGCAAGTGCACCTACAACCACAACTTGTTAGACCCACAATGGTTAGCACATGAAAAATCTGATAATCTGCAAAAATAATTGATCAAATGATAAAATCTGAAAATGAAACCATCATGGTTGGATTGGGCTCAGAAAGACCTTTCCAATGATATATCACACTTAAACTTTTGATACCATTTGCAAAATTTCAAAAAAAATGGGCACCCGTTTTCCAGAGGCACGGATTTGAAAACGCTGGAAATTTTAGAAAATTTCAAAAAGATAGCTAAGAACCTGAAACTTGCAAGATAGATAAAATAGCCTAAAAATAGCTCACTGCCAGGTTCAGACATAGTATCGCGTGATACTTCGCCCGACACCAGGCGATACTTTTCAGTCCGTGCGATATTTCGCCCAACACCAAGCGATACTTCGCCCGAGACTAGGCGATATACCTCAATACTGCCGTGCGATTCTTCTCGGGTGCGAAGTATCGCACGAGTATAGTAAGGTATATCACGTGATATACCTGAGAAGTATCGCGCGATATTCTGAGACAAAAAACCAGAGAACAAAAATTACGCTAAAAACTTGCCGAAAAATTGACGGAAAATGACGAAAATGCAGAAAAAGAAGGGACAAAGCTAGTCTACTCTGCCCCACGGTGGGTGCCAAAAATGTGTGCTATAATTGTGTCACACTTCTATGAATCATTACATGCAAGGAAACTCAAGAATGAGCCCTCACAAATCGATCCATAGCTCCCTAGGCATGGAGTGCAAGGGTTTTAAGAATGCTCTCAGCTAGAGCTATTTAGCCAATAACCTTGCTAGTAAACCATGCAATGGGAGATTCAATGAGACAAGGGCAAGAATGACAATATCCTCAAGAATCAAGAATGAAATGCAATGCAATGCTATGCTAGAATGGAAATGCAAGCTAAACTATGGAAATGAAAGATGCAAGTATTACAAAGCCTCCTAGTTAAACTAGATGAATTAATCTAAAGCATAAAGGAAATCTAAGCTAAGAATGCCATGAAAATGAAGCTACTATGCAAGAAATGAAATCTAACTATGAAGCAAGAAAGCCATGATGATGCAAGAATGAAGACAAGAAGATAGAGTGTTGATGAAGATCCAAGATGAATGCCAACAATGCTCCAAATCTTCAAACCCTAGATGCAAGAATATCTCCAAAAGCTCCAAGATGACCTAGAAAACCTGTAGCATAACAATAACATAAAAATTGTGTGTTGATCTAGAATGAAGAAGAGAGCTCTTCTTTTATAGGAAATGAGAAGGAATGGACCATGGAGATTAAGAGGCAAAATATTTAATCAACGGTGGAGCTTAAAAGAGGAGCAATCCATGTGCACAAGTATCCTCCAATGAGAAAATAGGAGTTGACTTTTGTGTCCATATGAGACAAAAAGTGCTTTTTCTCTTTTTATAAAATAAGAATAATGCTTTATTTGTGCAACTTAGGATAAGAGGAAAAGTGGGGGCTTTTTATTTATTAAAAGGGGAGGGAATATTCCTTTTAATAAATAAAGACTTAAGATAAGATGGTTAGCCCATAGAAAATAATCGAATAAATGATAGAACTAGGATTTGATCAAGAATAAACAATTGAAGATTTAGCAAAAGGGGCTAATAGTCTAGGTGACCATTTTTAGGTGTATACAGATAGTACCCTCAATGAAGGTACAGGAAGCATCCAAACAATAAATAATATGATGGTCAATAACTATCAGGAACATTATTCATTAAATGTAGATTGGTATAAAAAAACACCAAAAATTGGTTTTTAGTCCTCTGCCTTTAAACTCTTTTAATCCCAATGAAGAAGGTATAGTAAGGAAGGACAACACCAGTGTAACTAATAATCTCACAAGTGGAGATGTTAACAATAAGTAGGATGAGGACATTAATGACTTTCTAAGATCAAAGACTGAATCAGAGGACAAACCACTGCTTTATTTATCTGATTTTGTAGTTGGAGAAACAGAGGTAGATCAAGTGATCTTGGATACTAATCAGAGCAGTAAGTTAGATCTTTTTAACATAGTTTAGGTGGACACACTAATCAGTACACAAAATATCAGCAAGCAAAAGCATCTTAAATTTTGGCAAACCCCTACTAATGACAAAAAGGTATTTGAAGATACTGATATAGTCTCACCCCAGGCTACTGAGACTACTCTAGGAACTAAGATTATTCATATTCCTTCTAAAGTAAACTCTATCTTAGAGTGGGGTATGCAGAATATTTTAGAAAATGTTGAATTAACAAACCTAAGTGAGCCAACTTCTTGGGAAGAATTTGGTATTCTTGACTCAAAAGCTTGGCTCACATCTCAAAAATCAGACTATGCAGAATGTGAAAAAAATTCTGGAATAACCAAACTGACAACTAATGAGGAATTAAGTGACATTATAATGAACAAAATCAGAAATGAGGAAGAAGATAAAGAGGATGTAGAAATAGAAGAAACTATTCTTAATGCTCATAAAAACCTCACACTTTTAGGGATTTCGGCAAATTTGAAAGGCATAGACAAACCTAATACTAGTAAGCTAAATAAGAAAAGAGGAAGAAAGAGTCTTAAAGAACTAAGAATAGAAACTGGCAAGGCAGCGAACTAAACTAAAATCAATGACATTCTCAAAATTGGGAAGGGGAAGTTCCTTCCCACCAAAATATGAAGATCACATCATGGAATGTTAGGGGTCTTAATGCCCCTAACAAGTAGTGCATCTTTAAGCACAATTTGACTCTCTTTGAATCTGAAATTGACTTAATTCAGGAAACAAAACTTAACAAGGAAGAAGGGGATAATATTAAAAAGAAATTAGGATTCTGGAAATGTGTATTTACGGAATCATTAGGAGCTTCCGGTGGACTAGGAATCATTTGGGACCCCAGAAAGGTAGACTTCACTCCAACTATAGAAGGTATTAATTGGATGGCTGGCAAGATTATTAACTTTAGAAGTAACACCCAATTTTATATTATTAATGTATATGGTCCTACATCTACAACATCTAAACTAGTGGTATGGGAAGATATTAGTAATTACATAGCTTTGGATCCTCAGTCCTCTTTTATTTTAGGGGGGGATTTCAATGCCATCTCTACAACCTATGAGAAGACTAGTGGTATCCAAACAAAATCTCAAGCTACAAAAGATTTTAAAAATTGGATCTCAGAAAATTCCTTCCTGGATATCCCAACATCAAATGGGTTACATACATGGAATAATAGAAGAAAAGGCTTCTGTTATATAGCAGAGAGATTGGACAGATTTCTTATAGGAGGAGATATCAGTGCAATTAACATGACCATCACTACCTCAATTTTACCTCTTGCTGGATCCGACCATTATCCCTACAACTTGAAAGTAAAGATCATCAAAAACCCATTAGGTGTTCTTTTAAATGTGAAAATATGTGGTCCACAGATGAAAGTTTTATGGAAAAGGTTAGCCAATGGTGGCAAGAAGAGACCTTCGAAGGATCCAAAATGTTTTGTTTTACTGCAAAATTAAAAAGACTAAAAGAGAAAATAATCAAATGGAATAAAGAGTGTTTCAAAAACTTCTTTAAAGAAAAATTAGATATTGAGGAAGAAATCAGACATTTAAACACAAAAATAATAATTTCAGGAATGCAAGACGAGGAATATTATAAAGAAAAAGAACTACTATCTAAACAAGAATCAATCCTAGCAAAAGAAGAAATATTCTGGAAATAGAAGTCAAGAGAAACATGGTTAAAAGTAGAAGATAGAAATACAAAATTTTTCCACACCAGCACACTAAATAAACGTAATATAAACAAAATCACCAAAATCCAGGATATTTCAGGATTAGAAATTGAAAATCCAAAATTGATAGCTGAAACTTTTGTTGATTATTTTTCGGAAACTCTTAATAACCATGAAACCTCGGATCTCAGAGCCCAAAATGAAATGCTAAGGGCTATCCCTAGAATCCTGTCCGATGAAGACAACAAAAACCTAAACAAGAAATTTTCTTTAGAAGAGATAAAAGAGGCTCTTTTTTCTCTTAACCTAGATAAATCGCCTGGTCCAGATGGCTTCTAGGCTTTTTTCTTTCAAAAATGTTGGAATATTTTAGGTAAGGAATTATGGGAAGCTATTGAAGCTACCAGAAATTTAGGATCTCTATTAATAGAAATAAATAATACATTCTTAGCTCTCATTCCAAAAAAATCAGAATCAGTAACTCCAGGCGATTTCAGACCCATTGCACTCTGCAACACTATATATAAGATTTTATCCAAAGCTTTGGCTAATAGACTTAAAAACCTAATACATAAACTTATATCAGAGGAACAAACATGCTTTGTTCCTAATAGATCTATATATGATGGTATAATTATTATTCAAGAATTAATTCACTCCGCACAATTAAACAAAGATTCATGCATGCTGATGAAATTGGATATTCGTAAAGCCTATGATAAAGTTGATTGGAGATTCCTATGCAAAGCAATGCAGGCATTTGGATTCTCCCACCAATGGATAAACTTAATTTTTAATTGTATTTCAACATAAAAAAATTTAGTCTTAATTAATGGAACCCCTGAAGGTTTTTTTAACTCATCCAGAGGTATTCGTCATGGGGATCCCATTTCCCCTTTTCTCTTTATAATATTGGCTGAGGCCTTTGGGAGGACAATTAAACTAGGTCAATCAAAAAACAAAATAAAAGGGGTTAAAGTGACAGATGAGATGGCCAACATCACTCATCAACAATTTGTAGATGACACAATATTACCTGGAGAATCATCAAGGATTGAGGCACAACAATTTAAAAAAATTATCAACACATTCTCGAAAGCATCAAGTTAGGAAATTAACGCAGAAAAATCTGAAATCTTTTTTATTAATACTTCACCGGAATTAGAGAAAAACATTTGCAACATCATGGGTTTCAACAAAGGCGAATTCCCATGTAAATATTTGGGGATTCACCTAGAAAAAGGTCAAAAAGAAGGTAAAACATGGAAATCCGTAGCATCAAGACTAGAATCGAAACTAGATTCTTGGAAAGGGAATATTTAAACAAAGCCGGTAGAGCTACAATTATCAGAGCTGTCCTCTCAGCAATCCCAACGTTCCAGATGGCTTGCCTTCCACTTCCAAAGGGAGTTGGAAAGCAACTGAATCAAAAATTAAAAAACTTCTTTTGGCATGGCACTGATGAAAAAAAGAAATTGGCAATGATTAAATGGGATCATATATGCAGACCAAAAGAATTCAGAGGTTTAGGCATTAAAAACTTTGATTGGTAGAACAAAGCTCTAGGAGCTAAATTAGTTTGGAGAATGTTTCAAGAACATAACAGCAAATGGGCTAAAATTCTATACCACAAATACTTAAATAGTTCAGTTCCTACAACTCTTTTCCATACGATCAACCCTCCTAAAGGATCAAAAATTTGGAACTTTATGATCCAAAATAGGGAGCTCATTTCAAATCATCTCACCTTTGATATCAGTGCAGGGCAAGATGTTCTATTCTGGGAAGACTCTTGGGAGGGCCTACCATCTTTGGACAAAGATATATCTCTCAATAATATCAAAAACTCCTTAAAACAAGATTGGGGAATCTATTATAAGGATTACATAGTAGAAACACAGGAGGGATGGCAATGGAAAAATGCTTCGCTTTCTTCATTATCCCAAGATGAAATCAAAATCTACGAAAATATCTTACATACAAGAACTGCCCATCACAAAGCCAGAAATGATAGGTTGATATGGAGTGCCTCTAAAAGTGGCAAATTTAGTGTTAAGAAAGGTTATGAGACTATCATCAACTCCCATGATTGGAACAAAACAGACATCCCTCTAAACTTATGTTGGGATCCTACTTACCTTCCAAAAGTAGGAATTTTCCTTTGGGCAACATTACAAAACAAGATTTTAACCTCCGATAGATTCACAAAGTTAGGTTTTGAAGGCCTGTCAAGATGTGTTTTATGCAAATCCGCATCTGAAATAGTTCAGCACCTACTATTTGATTACCCTTACTCCAACCATTGTTGGAAATGGCTCTACAAAAAACTATGCTGGTCCTCAGCTGCAAATGATAATCTTTTGGATTTCCTACTAAGTTGGCCCCAACATGGATCCAAAGTGTATAGTAAGATTTGGAGAATTGCTCCTTCCATTCTAGCATGGGAATTATGGAAAGAACACAACAGAAGGATATTCACTGAAATAGTGATGGACAAAGAATCACTAACTAACAAAATTGAAGCAAGTATCGTAGAAGTAACTAATAACCATTTAAGAAATTCTTTTACTATGGAAGGCTCTTTCACATATTGGGATGCTGACATAAAAAAGAATTGGAACCTATTAATTAATCCTCAACTTTGATATGCCAAAGCTAATAACTTAGCTAGAACCCAATGTGTATGGAATCCCCCCCCTAGTGGATGGATGATACTGAACTTTGATGGCGCCTCCCGAGGAAATCCAGGTAAAGCAGGAATAGGATGCATCATTAGGGATGAAATGGGCGAATGGAAGGTTAAAAGGGCCAAACCTCTTGGCATCTCTTCAAATAACTTGCTGAATTAGAAGCTCTAAAACTAAGTTTAAAGAGAGGAATCTCAAAGCTAATCATAGAAGGAGATTCCCCAAATCATCCTAAACTCTCTAAGAAAAAGAATCACACCAAACTGGATCCTAAACTCAAAACTCGAAGAGGTTTTAGAATTAGTGGATAGATTTCAGGAAACCAAATTTGAACATATCTATCGGAAGGAAACAAAGAGGTGGATGCATTAGCCAACTTAGGTGCTAATGGGGGAAAACATAACTTTATTCAATCTATAATCTAGACCTTTTTTCCATTCTGACCCTGGATCATTTTACTAAGATCTCCAGTCAAATATATATATATACATATACATACATACATACATACATACATACATACATATATATATATATATATATATATATATATATATATATATATATATATATATATATATATGTATATGTATATATATGTATATATATATTACATATACATATACATATATATATATATATATAGTATATATATATATATATATATATCTATAGATATGTGTATGTATGTATGTATGTATGTATATGTATATATATATATATATATACATATACATATACATATACATATACATATACATATACATATATATATATATATATATATATATATTATAGTATATGTATATATATATATATATATCTATAGATATGTATATGTATATCTATATCTATATCTATATATATATATATGTAGATATATACATATCTATATATATACATATATATATATCTATGTATATATCTACATATATATATATGTATATATCTACATATATATATATATATATAGATATATATGTATATATCTATATATATATATAATATAGATATATATATATATATATATATATATCTATATATAT
>BSBK01002626.1:600000-783364 GCA_027943335.1 Chamaecyparis obtusa
GTTGTGATTGTAGGTTAGTGAGACTTCATTAGGATGGGTTCCCAAGGAAAATTAAGTAGTGAAATATAGGTAGTGTACATGAATACATGTGCATTCCATATATTGTAATAAGTCTATACTTATAACAAGGTATTGTTCTTATTGTGGGTTTCATCCCCACCATAGTTTTCACCCTAATTTGGGTTTTCATGATAAAAATATTTTTGTTATGTTGTTTTTATGTTTTCTAGTTTGTGTTTACATGTTTTACATTCTATAAATTAGTAATAAGAGTTTAATTAATTAAGGGTTTCATATCTTAAGGGTTTAAGAGTTTGAAGGTTTAAGTGTTTTTGGAAGCAACTGATTTACTCCCCCCTCTCAATTGATTGTTGCATATTTTTTACAATTGGTATCAGAGCCTAGTCCCTTGAAGGAAGCCTAAGAATACAAGAAAGATAGTCCAATATTTGAGGGAACCAACTATATATTGTGGAAGAACTACACGATTTTACATCTCAAATGTATTGATGAATAATATTGGAAGATAATAAATGATTCATACAACACTTCTCAAAACCCTACAACTCCTAATGAGATAAATGAGGAAATTGCAAACATTAGGGAAAATGAAGCTTTGTTGAGTGCATTGACTGATGTAGAGATGACCAATGTCATGGAATTGGAGATGGCTAATCAAGTATGGGAGAAATTGGAGACTCTTTATGAAGGAGAAACAACTGTAAAGATGGACAAGTTACAAATCCTAAAAGGAAAGTATGAAGTTATGAAGATGAGTGAAGAGGAGAACATTTCATCCTATGTACATAAGATCAAGGAAATAGTCTATTATATTAGATATGTTGGAGGAACACTTGATGAAGATGATACTATTTCCAAGATTCTGATAACATTCCCTCCTTCCTTTGACAACAAGGTTACAACTATTGAAGAAATAATAAAAGTAACAAATATGACCATAGATAAGCTCGTGGGGAAGCTTATCGCCTTTGAACTAAGTGAATTAGGTGGTGCACTACCCAAGACTAAGACAAAATTCAAATCCACAACAATATGGAAGCACAAGAAGACATCATATTTAATAGAGAAACCTACAAGGAGAATGACAAGATGGGAAAAGGAGATGAAGGAAGTGGAAGAAGAAGATAGAGAGATTGAAGTGTTGGAAGAAAAGTTTGCAAAAAGGATGTAGTACAAAGCTCTTTCTACTAGTGAGTATAAAGTAAATTTTTCTTTCAAATGCTTTTCATGTGATAAGGTAGGACATTATGCATATAGGATCCCTACTAGAGTTCCTAAGTTTAAACATAATCCTAAGCCTAGTGAAAGAAGATGTTATTATTCTCTATATGATGATGGTATTATTGATGGTGAATTTTATGAAGCTAACAAGGATAATGATGAATTTAGATTCATTTCCATTAAGGAAGATGATAAGCTTAAGACTGATATTGTAATAACTTCTAGTGTTGTTAATGATGTTTTTTAAGAGAAAGCACTATCCACTCAAGTTGTCAAGGAAGAAAAGTGGGTGATTAACAGTGGATGCTCTCACCATATGACTAGTGATAAGAGAAAATTTGTAAGATATGATAATTATTATGGTGGTGAAGTGAAATGGGGTGACAACTCTAATGGTAAGATCAAAGGTAGAGGTTAAATTAATTTGGATGGTAAAATTAACATTGATGATGTATTATATGTCGAAGGTTTGAAGCATAATATTCTTCATGTTGGTCAATTGATGGATAAAGGATATGGATTGAATTTCAAGGATGGCATGTGTAAGATATTTAATGACTATGAAAAGGATATTTATACTCGATCCAAAATAAGAGGTAGTATATTTCTTTTGAATAGTGGTCAAAAGACAAGTGTTTAATAGCTCAAATAGATGAGAGTTGGTTATGGCATAAGAGATTGTTTCATGTGAATTTTGAAAACATTTGACGTAGGACAAGGCAAGGAGGATCCAATTAAGGATAGTCCTCACATGTAGCCAAACACCACAATGCGAAATTACACAAGACAATGTTTTAAACTAAATTTTCATTAACATGCCCAGTTGTAAGGCCTTCCGAGTTAGGGCCAAATACAATCAAAATTATTTATGCAATCTCTCAGCCAGTCCAGCTCTGAAACAATCAACAACTGATGGAAACCCTAAGGCAGATCTGAACTTGAGCTCGCAAGCCTCCAAGAAATCTCCTTGTCTCCAAGCATGCAAACCACTAGCTCTGCTATTACAAACTATCAAATCTAAATGTAATCTTCAAGATCTCATAGGATCCATATCTAGTTTCTTACTCTACCAATCTGACTCTCTGAAATATGCCTTAAACAACTACCCAAACACTCCTTAAATACTAATCTTCAGCCACAAGCTGGCTGGATGAAACAATTAACTCCTAAGCCAAGTTGGCTCTCATTACAAACAAATATTAAATGCAACAACAGTAGGCTCTCAAATAGCCTTACAAACATTTAATTCTCCATGTCAGCCTCTAGATCTACATAGGAGAATACAACAAAAGCTACCAACAATAAATGCACCAAGTCATCCAACCAAATCCTCAAGAACTCCAGTCAGTAAATAAGGACTACTGAGCACCAGAGAAACAATCGAGCACTAGTGAAACAACCAACCACTCTAAGCAACACCGAGCAACACAGATATTACCAAGCACAAGTTCCACTGAGCACCAGAGGCTTCATCGAGTTCCTTCAGTGACCAAGCTCCCTTCAATAACTAAGACCATTAGTACTTAAAGATGCAATCGAGTAACACAGAACCAAAACAACACACCATCATGTAGATTCACCGAGTACCCTAGAATGCCCCTGCATCAACATTCTTTCTATAAGTTCTACTTATACTGTTAGAGACATTCCTAGAGTGAATCTTGCTAACAATACTTGCAAGGAATACCAATTGGGTAATCAAACAAGGGTTACTTTTCATTCCAAATGTGAAAACTCTAATGGTTTGCTAGATCTTGTTCATACTAACTTATGTAGTCCTACAAGAATAAAAAAAATTCAAAGTGATAGATATTTTATGTTTCTTATTGATGACTACTCAAAGATGGTATGGGTGACATTTTTGAAGAAAAACTCAGAATTATTTCATAATTTTAAGGTTTTTAAGTCCATGTTGGAAAATGAGACGGGACTAAAGCCGAAGTTCTTGAGATTAGACAAAGGAGGTGAATTCACATTTGGTGAGTTCAATTCATTGTGTGTGATGGATGACATCAAAAGATAGTTTTCAGCTTAGAAAGCCCCATAGCAAAATGATGTGGTAGAATGAAAGAACAAATCAATTCTAAACACAACTAGAACCATTATGCTTGAAAGAAATGTTCTGCAAATATTCTGGAGAGAATCAATCGGTACTATAATGTATACTCTTAACTGAGTGTAGATAAAATGAAACACTAGTAAGACACCTTATAAACTTTGGTATGGAAATGTGCCTACTATTAAGTATTTTAGAATTTTTGGTAGTAAATGTTACATTAAGAGAGATTAAGATATAGGAAAGTTTTATGTAATGAGTGATGATGACATATTCCTTGGTTATTCCACCAAGAGAAAGGCATATAGGTGTTATATCAAGAGGTTAAAGAAGTTGGTAGAAAGCACAAATGTTAAAGTGGATGAAAGTCTTGAGAATTTGGAAAGGACAAGTGAATGTAAACATTAGAAGGATAGTAATGTTCAAAGACAACATCAAAAAGTGTAGAACAAGATTTCAAGTATGATAGAAAGTGTAGAGGATGATGCCTACATTAGTCGAGAAAATAAATATGTTGAAAAACTAGAGAAAAGGAAGAAGACTCCAAGGTGTGACATTGAATCACAATGAAGGATAGATCATTGGAGATAGAAACAAGAGAGTTCATATAAGAAGAAGGATTACAAAAGATCATATTTTCCTAATACTATAGTTTGAGCCAATTGATTATGAATAGTCTAGGTCTATTAAGGAAGTGATTGCAGCTACAAATGATCACATGGAGAAACTCAAGGTTAGAGAAACCAAACTTGAAGCATTGCTTGAAAAATAAAATAATGGTGTTAGATTTGTGAAAGGAGAATGCTCCAAATCTGGTCAAGACAAGCATAAATAAGAAAAATAGAAGGACAAAGCCAATAAGAACAAAGCTAATGGATCTAAGCCCAAAGCCAAAGAATGGAATTCTAAAGCCAAAGGATAGAATAATACAGACAAGGGATAGTTGACCAAAGCTAAAGGAAATAAGGTCAAAGATAAAGGATAGAATAAAAATATTGAGGACAAAAGTACAAGACCAGGTAGAGGAGAAAGACCAAGAAGACAATGGTAAGATTATCTAAACCTCAAAGCTTTAGTGGAAAATGTTTTGATTGTGGTAATTTTTGACATAGAGTCTTAGATTGCAAAGGGAAAAATCTTTTTTTTTCTAGATATAAAAGGAGTAATCACATCTCAGGGATATGCAATGATATAAGAAGAATAAATGATATTGTCACAAGGAAAATAGGAAGATGTCGATGTGCTATGATGAGGAATGAAGACAATAAATAGAAGATTGTCATATGTCTTAGATGCAACATGTCTACATGTATTACCAAACACCACAAAGACATACAAGAAGATGAGTGTAGTCCACTAAGATTGGACAAGAATGTGGAAGAGAATGGTGAAGTCAAGAATGTGCAAAAGAAAGATGAGGACAAGGTACAACAAGTAAATAAAAAAGGTCAGAAATTCAAATTTATACTGAAAGATGATAGATGAAAGAAGAAAAAGAAGAAATATGATAAAAGACAAAAGGGAAGAAACAAGTCCAAGGGATAGAAGAGAAGAGACAATGTTGGCAAGGAGCCTATTCTTGAAGGAAAATTAGGTTTAATAATGCCTCCTAATCAAGACTATGATGCACGATATTAGATCATTCCAATATTCTCTAAAGAAGAATCTTACAATTGGATTAATATATGGAGTCTACTATTTAGGGGGAGTAGTAAGCATGGTAAGGAAAATGTGTTTAATGAGACCTACAAGAGTTAGAAAAAAATAGGTTCCAACTACAGATCAAGAATCTAATATTTAAGATGTTGGATGTATTTTAGTGGACCTGAGAAGATGATACACCTTTTTTATTGATGTCAAATGGGGAGAGAAAGAAAATTTGAAAAATAATCAAGGAGAGAGAGAGAGAGAGAGAGAGAGAGAGATGATTAATTATGAAGATCAAGTTCATATGTGAACAAGAGGAGCAGAAAGAAAAAACAAGTTTATATACTTGCACATAAGAAAGAGTTTTAGTTAAGAAGAGTAATGTCCATCCAAGGGGAATAAACTAATAGAGAGAAGAGTATGTAATCACATTGGAACCAAGGAGATAATTTTCCCAGGGGGAGAAGAGTCATAACAAAGGTGAAGAAACAAAGAAAAGTTAGAGAGAGACTCCAGGGTATTGCAGATATTGTTGGTAGTACTGTTGGTTTATGATTGCATTATTGCATTATTGTTTTTCCCATCACATTTTCCCATAAATTAAAAAAGGGGAGATTATTAGAAATTTGGATGGTTTTTCATTGATGTCAACATATCTACTATGTTGTGTGGATATCTATTGTGATGTTTGGATTTTTTCATATCTCTTATGCAATTTGTATGTCAGATATATAATTTTTCCAATAATGCAGTATGTTTAGTCGATGAATGGTGAAGGAATTTTACTAAAGATGAGGATTTTTGCACCTCATGGGATGATGTAGAGGTTGTCTACATGGTTCATGTCAAGTTTTATTTTTTGATATGCTTATTTGATCAACTTATGTTGTTATAAGATGAAGACTAGTTATGTTGTTGATTAACAGTATTACAGTGTTATAGAGTTATAGAGATTAGTTTTGTGCATGAGCGCAAGGTGATATCTTTGGTTACACAACTAGAAATGTGTTAAGGAGATTTCAATGTGTCTACCATTCAAAATATTTGTGATTATGATAGTCCACAAGGAATTTATAAGTATTTCAGTTGCGGATAATAGTGTTCTTGAAGTTAATCATAAGGAGCTAATAATCCTATGGGAGTGACATATTTGATTTTTTTTAGCTTCATGATGCCTTAGGATGATATAGGATTATGTGCCTAATGATTTGGAAGCTAACATTGATCAAGGTGAACAAGTTAAAATAATTCAAGTTATATTTTTGAGTCCTTAGCTGACATGTTGAGAAAATTTAATAAAATGATTTATGTGAGATCAGTAAAATGTTTTAGGTTTGTGGTGATGATATTGAGGTGTTCTTGATAGATCTAAGGGATAATTTGGAAGACCAAAATGATCTTGATGGTTGATTTTGATGCTAAGAGTTGAATGGTTCAAGATTAGGTTTTGTCGACCTAGGTCTTGATAAATATGGTGAATTAGGATTTGATTTGAGTTGCCATGTTTATTGACCAATTTTTGGAGGATTGCGAATGAAAAAGATTTCTAGTGAAGCACTTTTACAAACCTACTAAGGGATGTATTTCCCATATAGATGTGGTAGAGATCATTCCAGCAAGGGATCTTATTCTACTAAAAAGGAATTGACCAAGTCATAGGAAGATGCTATTATAAATTTCATAAATTCTTAGATCGGCATTTGAATTGTGATTGTAAGTTAGTGAGACTTTATTAGGGTGGGTTCCCAAGGAAAATTGAGTAGTGAACTCTAGGCAATGTCCTTGAATTCATGTTCATTCCATATATTGTAATAAGTCTATACTTATAAAAAGGTATTACTCTTATTGTGGGTTTCAGTCCCACCGTGGTTTTCACCCTAATTTGGGTTTCCCTGATAAAATTATTTTTGTTATGTGGTGGTTATGTTTTCTAGTTTGTGTTTACATGCTTTACATTCTGTGAATTAGTAATAAGATTTTAAGTAATTAAGGGTTTCATATCTTAAGGGTTTAAGGGTTTGAAGTTTTAAGTCTTTTTGGAAGTAACTATTAACATCCCCTCTCAATTTCTTGTTGCCTATTTCCTAAATTGTTCAATAAATGAAAATGGAAAATAAAATTTGTAAGTAGCTTTATTTAGTTTTAATTAGTCTACATATAATTTTTGTTTACCTCCATTTTTTAGTATGACCATTAAATGATAAACCCTTTGGAAATTAGAAATAGATAAATAAATCCTACATGAAATAGTTTTTCAATCTTTTCATTTACCATCTCCCTAAGTGAAAAGTTAACTCTTTTTTGAGGTTATCAAATGAGTCTATTAGAATAATATAAATATAATTTTAAAAATCCTTGCATGAGTTCCTCTCATATATTTATAATCCTAGGTAAAATCTATGGATTGATTTTTTAAATCATGAAATAGTTTCAATTCATGTTGTTTAATAAGTCAACTAATGATATTTAAATACTTTCATGTCTACATGATTTTCTTTGTCTCTAGATGAATAGAAGAGATTGTATAATTTTCACTCATCATGTTAAGTGGGAAATAATGAGATTGCATTATGTGTACATTAGTACTATCTTTGACAAAATTTTCTCCTTATGGAGTTTTATTTCACAAGGTTAATGAAATGCAAAAAAATATTACTTTATTATGTTGGAAGAATTACACAATACCCATTTATATGTGGTTTTGTACTACATCATTCATATATCTATATATTATTCATCTTGTGTGTCTATAAAATTGTGAAGTTTCACATGATTTATTTCATTATAGTGTTATTTAATCACCACAATGTCTAGTTGTTCTAAATATTCCTATTTGCTAACATCCATGGGTCCATCAACCTAGGTTTTCTTATTCATTACAGTTTGATCAATAGGATACATGAATAATTATTTTATATACATACCTTTATAAATAATCATTTCTTTTGACGTATAGTGTATTAATGTAGCTAATGTGGCTAACCAAGGTGTTTCTTGAAGATAAATGGATATATTTTTTAAAGTGATTGATTCGATAACCTAAAAATATAATAGATATTCTCTAATTTATATTGTGATTAGAACATTATGTTATCATTTTGAATAAGTTTGTTTTCCTAACTAATTCACCTGGTATAAGTTCATATTCACATGTTAATTTCTTAGGTCCTAGGAATCTTTCTATAACTCTTAGTTGTTAATGAGATCTTAACTTATCTTATCTCATTTAATTCTTGTTTCCTAGGTTATTAAATACTTATACTGTCGGTTTTCTCAAATCATAGGATCAAAACACATATCATGATCTTGTCTAATCTTATATTTCAAATTTCCTATGTAAGGAAGTCATTCTGTACACCATGTATTGTAAGATTTGCATCACAAGATCAAAGTCCTAGATCATAAGGGTGTGCACTATCATTGATCGGTTATTGACCAATGTACATTGTTAACATCCTTAATCATAGCAAGCTATTTTATTTATACTATCTTATGGAAGATAATTTTTTTGCAAGTGATCTTGGGGTGTGTAAGTTACTCTTCAACTCCTACATGGTAAAAGATCTAGAAATCTACAAAATCCTCAAATATGAGGGTGATTTGGACATGATAATTTTCTAGGAATATTTTTATGCAAAATAAACCTCATCATTGATTATAGAAGTCCATAAAAACCCTAGCTTCATATAAGATATTTTGATTTTGGACCCTGGAAAATCTTGAGGCATTTTTCACTAGGGTTATAGATTTGGCAAGATTCTTTTTGTATAGTCTATATGATCATAAATAATATGTGCTATTTATATTGTATGATATTATCATTGCCAATCATAGGTAGGTAATAGAAATCCACATATAATTCTTGAATATTCACCCGGGACATCATCTATACAAAATGTACAATATGTGAATATTATTATTTTCATTTTTTACATACAATGCTTAAATTTGATGATCATTTGGCTATTACAGTGACATGCCACATGACCTTCGTCATCACACAACCACCACTAATGCCATATCACACACATGGAGGGAGAACATTTTCATTTGATTCCCTAATTAGGCAATATTTTAGGAGCTATGTTGTTTGACTCGATTATCAAATTTTGTCAAATAAGATATCATCAAAAAGAAATTTAGTAGAAATTTATAGTCAGGCATGTCTTATTATTGAAGTTTAATAATAGTGAGTTTCATTTTTTATTGAATTCAAGACTCCATTTTGGAATTTTAAGTTGAATTTTTTTTCATGGATCTTCATTTTTTTTTAAATTCCTACACTATTGGAAAGGTATCAAGGAGCTCAATCATCTTCATATACTTCTTCCAGATTTAGCCTTGGATATGTTTTATTATTTTTGAAAATACCATATTGTGATTTATTAGTTAGATATCCTGACACTTGTAGAATTTTTTTCTTTTCAGGAAGGATTTATTTTTATCATTAATCATATTTGGGGTATTTTTTGTTGTGAAGGTTTGTTTACAATTATAGAGATCTCTCATAGTTCATTGTGATTTTTTTATCATTCTCTAACCATATTGAAATAGGTAAAATATAAATAATGAAGGGATTTCATCATTAAACATAGCTAAATTGGATTCATTTGTTGCCACATTTATATGTTCAAGTGTTCTCCTATGAGTACACCTAGTAAAAATCTGCATAGAATAACAAAAATAACCATGTCTTAGGAGTGATTATTATACACATTGATGATGACGTATTGAATTCTATTCTCCATTTTGAGAGTATTCATGATCTTTGGACTAAAATTTGGAAGATATATGGAGATTGAATAGTCTCACAATAGGTAGAGATAATCATGCTATTGTCTCTCTTAAGGGTAATATATCTATGCTATGGATTACCTATCCCCATCATGAAATGCATTTAGATTGTCAACCTAGGGACGTAGACTTGAAATGGGATAGCACAGTTTGTGCACTAAGTTCCTTTAGGAGTCATAACACCTATGTTGTAGGAAGATAAAATGCAAGAAAGGAATCTATGCTATTGCTGCAGGAAAGTAAACACACTTGACTATTGAATGGAATTATTGCAAAAAACTTATTAAATGAATCTAAGCCTATCTAACAACTCAAAACATTCACTATACCCATCTCTGCAAATGTTGCAAGAACAACCACAGTGGCAATGTGACAGGAGTAAAATGGTAACTCTATTTGAAAATAGGAAAAGTACAGGAAGCAAATCTATTCTAACTTAATCTAATCCACCTTCCAAGTGGGCCCCCTTGGTTGGCTTCTTCTAACTACTCAACATAAGAAATAATCCAAAATCACTCTTCCATTAAATCCTTCTTAACTGATTACATAACAACTGAATAATTCATGAAGAACAAAATAGAGAAACTTCCACTATACTGAATACATAATTCTATATTTTCTCATTACCTACTAAATCAATCAAAATCCCTTTATATCAAGGATTGACGCTTATTGAAAACATAATAGAAAAGTCTCATTAAACCTCACCAAATATGGAGGAGATAAAACAACCCCGACATAATACAATTACTATTGACAATAGAATAACAGTTCTGAGAAAATATAGCAAGACTGATTCCCTATATTCTCTAGAACAACAGCTCCTTCAAAGCGCGGCATATCCATTGGAACCGTGCTGGATTCTCCCGCCGTGGTTGGTCTTCTAACGCTCCTTCTTTAATGCAATTGTGCCACTCTTCACACCACTCCTTGTTTACCTGAAAGGTTAGTAACATTCAGTACACATATGCAAGTCAATATTTTCAACTCCTACTTAAATGTTAGAACACAACTTGAAATAACTATATGAAGTACTGCATTATATTTATAATAGTCAGCAAAACATATCACTCAAGCTACCCATAGATTTTGTGGCTTTAGTTGTACTTAGCATAAGTTCACATAAGTATAAGTCATAAATGTTTTGGAAATGTTTGTCAAAGCATTAATAAAATATGAAGATTATAACAAAATTGAGGCAATAATTGGACTCATCATCTGCCCCCTACTAACAGAATGCTTGTCCTCAAGCATTGTATTTCCTGGCTATGGTCCTGAAATCACCAATGGTCATCTTTCCCTTCTTTCCACTTTTGAAAGTGTAGTAAAACCCCCTTGTGTGTTCCAAGTAATTTCCTTGATGCTCCTCAACCAACTGATCCAATCTAGTAGCATTGATGTTGTATAGGGGCCAAAAGAGTGTAGGTGGCTGGAAGGATAAGGGCATCCATAATTCCCTTTTGGGTTGTCACTCCAATTGCATGTAATTAGTCACTCTGTGGACAACTGCTTCATAATTAATTGGGCTATGTGGTTTTGCTTTCCTGAAAGCTTTTGGCAATCTGTTCCACCTGCTTCTAACCCCTGAAAGAGCTCTTTGGGCTATAAAATTGGGCAATGTCTGATAATCTCTTAAAATTTATCCCTTAATGCAAATGTTTTCTCCCTAATTTTAGGCTTTGGTCTCCCATAAGTCAAATTGAGCCAATCCCTCAAAAGAACATCAGGCTTATGTGACTCAGCCCTTAATGGAAAAGGCTCAAATTTCTCCAGATCCATGTAAGTGTTCAGTTGTCTATCATAGTTTGTCTCATTATGCATCCATGACATCAAGGCCCTTAAGTGAATGTCCCCTATATAGAGCAGAGGATTCCACTCTGTTTCATGTGGGATAATAAAATTGTGCAAATAGAACTCACATAACAGATTTTGTTTCCATGATGGAAGAGTCTGATACAAACCATAGAATTCTTGGGCCAACTTAAATTCACAATCAATATCCTTGATTGTCATCATAAGTTGGAACAATAAAAATTGCTCCTTTAAGCAAATAGCATATACCGTAGGTGGCGGTCTACAAGCTATGACCTGGTCAACTAGTTTTAGAGCCTTGTCCATTTGTTGTTTTTTATTCTTTAGCTGCTCCTTGAGAGCTTCAATTTCCTCATCCTTATCAAACATCTCCCTTTGCATTTGATTTATTTCATGCTTCCACCATGTCTTCTAAAAGATAAAATGGTTGTATAGATGAAAGAGGACAGACTGAATTGTTGATGAAGGGAACTCTTGCATCTGAGCTTTCTTTTTCTTCTCTTTAGCAACCTGTTGAAAGTAGTCAGTGAACCACGTTAATCGATAGGGTATAATGGATACATTGGAATATACAGGATGCTGAGGAGGAGTAGATTAAACATTCACAAGAATTCTCTCTTGCATTACATCAGGGCTCGGCTCAGGCATTCCTTGATCATTCTGTGGTATGCTACTGCTAGGTTCTTGCTCAGTAGGAGGCTCCTCCATATGATGGGGTTCTGCCTACGTAGGGGAGTCATCAAGAATATATTTAACAGAGGGCTCTATTGCATATTTTGGTGCTGGAACAGTTGGGTTTTGAAGGGAAGGTGGAGACACTTGTCCTCGCATGCGAGGGCTTCTACGCATAGTTGCCTCTTCAACCACTGCAGTTTTAGGTTGGTGAGACTTTTTTGCTTTATGTGTTGCAGGAGTAGATGCTACAAGAACAGTTACTATAGGAATTGACCATTTTCTTTTATTTATTTGAATTGCAGGGTTTGAAATTTCACCTTCTAAGTTAGGGATTTCTTTTCTAACCTTTTATTTTCCTTTTCTTGAGGAAGAAATGGGTATATTACTCTCTGGAGTAGGTTTAGGAGATTAGTTTTATGGGGGTAATTTTGGTTCTTTTTCTTTCATAGCTGCTTCTTCAGTAGGGCTAGAAGATTCTACTGCATCTTCTAGAGGTTGGGCCATAGGATTTACTTAGGGTTGCAAAGTTTTAGATTGGACAAATTATGCCCATGACATGGGAGAAACATCCCTAAGAGATTATTCAACCAAAAGCTTGATTAGGGCATGGTGACTAATGGAATTTGCATTTCCCTTTTGCATTTCCTCAGCACTAATACTTAACATATTATAAAGAAAATTGGGAATATTGACCTGAAGATTATACCTGATACAACTAAGCAATTTGAAATGATGGGCATGCAGGTGCATAGCCAGTTTTGGAAACGTTTGTGGAAGAGACAATCTCATGCACCCTTGCTTAGTAATTTCAAGCGGAGGATCACCCAGCTTGGAGAATTGAGCTCAAGATGACCTAGTATCATGATCATTTGGATAATGTTCTCCAACAACTGGTAACCCTATAACTTTGGCAATTCTCTCTTCAATAGCAACAACTATCAAACCCCACACAGTTACTTGTCCTTCTTCAAAAGTGCTCATGAATTATGCTGCAACCTCCTCATTAAACTCTGTCAACTGAAGAAAATAGCCAAGCCAGCCGCATGCATTGAATCTACGAACTGCTTCAACATCTACTAGCAAAATACCATGGATGACTGGTTCATCTCTCTGTAATTTTCCACCCATCTTAGAAATGCCTAGTCTCGAATTTTTTGCTAATCCTCAGTCTCCCTATATTCTACAAATACCTTCTTTTTTAAATCCCAATTGCTATTCTTGAAAATGTTGATATTTTTGCTTACATTACCTTCGTTGTACTCAACATGATAAATAATAATATCATTGATTTCAGAGGACATCACAACCTTAAGTGTGAGTTACCTCGCAATTTAATTATGGTCCTTTTAAAATCATGTCAAGTTCAGGAAATCAGAATTTGAAAGTATGACAAATGTGTGTAGGATTAAAAGAATTAATAGAACGTAGCCTAAGTACAACACTGATGTGAGAGGGATCTGACAAGGGTAGTTTAGGAATGACACTTGGAAGTTAGTACACTTCCCCTTCCCCCTATGAAAGTTTAACAAGTGTCCTCACTTGATAAATTGAGCACGAGGTTGGGAAACTGGCTTAGTGCATATATTATATAATTAATGCAGTACTAGATATAATTAATTTAACCTATGCGCTAAAAGTAAGTAAGGAGTTAGAAAGTGTTTCCTAAGGGGCTGTTAAACTATGCATGTTGAACTATTTCAAGAATTCTTCTTTGGTTTGAGGCTTGTGATACAGGCACAAGCGGTGTCCATTGACTAGCAGTTTAAATTGTACTAGATCAAGTGTGGTCAGTTGAACTGCTCCATTATCAAAGACATATTGAATTTCATAGGGTCCTAGCCATCTGGTTTGCATCTTTTCTGGGTTCTCCTTGAATCTAAAATCATATAATAAAGCCCAATCTCCTACTTGAAATTGTTTATTCTTGATATGTGAATCATGCCATCTTTTCCTTTGGTTCTGGATTAGCTTTGTTCTTTCCAATGCTGACTTGCGCATTTCATCCAATGATTTGAGATGGAGGAGACATTTTTTTTGTGCTGTAGGAAGATTGATGTTTAGCTCAAGTGTTGTGTGCAATGTTTTGTGTTCAAATTCTATGGACAACATTGTTGCTTTTCCATACACTAATTCAAATGGTGTGAACCTATTGTTGTCTTCCATGTGGTATGGTAAGCCCAGACTGCTTATGTTAATCAATTGCTCCAATCCTTGTGATGTAACTATACTGTCTTTGTTAATATGGCCTCTATTTCTCTATTTGTCACCTATGCCTGTCCGTTTACTTGTGGATGATAAGGACTAGACTTCTGATGCCTTATGCTATACTCCATTAGCTCTATGATTATGTTTGATGTGAGATGTGCTCCTTGGTCCATTACAAGCTCTCTGGGGACTCCATACTTGGTAAAAATTTCTTCATACAAGAATTTTGCTACTTTTTCATCCCTTGCATTCTGTATAGCTTTCACTTCGACCCATTTTGTCAGGTAATCTATACAAACCAAGATGTAGGATTTTCCATTTGATGGAGGATCAATTGGTTCGATGAAGTCCATACCCCACTTATCAAAGGGTGTCATTACTACTTGTGGATTAAGTGTCATCTCATCTGATTTCATTGGATGACCCATCCTCTGACATTTATCACATTTTTTTGTATAATTGGCTGCATCTTTGTGTAATTGAGGCCAATAATATCCTGGTGTTAAGATTTTCAAGGTTGTTCACTTTGCTGCAAAGTGACCTCCACAAGGCTCATCATGACAAGCATGGAGTATATCATATACTTCATCCTCTCTCACACACCTTCTCAAAATCTGATCTGGACCAGTGTAAAATAGATTGTTATCTATCCATGAAAATTGAAATCTTTTCTCTGTAATCTTTTTCTTGTCTTTCTGAGAAAAATGTGGGGGCATCTTATTTGTTGCAAGATAATTGGCTATGTCTACATACCATGGGTTTTTGATTGCTATATGGAATAGGTGTTCATCTAGAAATGTATCTTCAACCTGAGTAGTGTCTTCATTAGCATTTTGTAGTCTAGACAAGTAGTCAACAACTACATTGGCTTTTCTTGGCTTATCAACAATTGTTATATCAAATTCCTACAATAGTAAGAGCCATCTTGCCAATCTGCTTGTTATAGTAGGTTTGTTCATCAGATATTTTATTGTTGAGTGATCAGTGTGAACAAAAATAGGATAGCCTGTGACATATTGTCAAAATTTGTTCAATGCATAAACTACAACTAGGAGTTCCTTTTCAGTAACTTTGTAGTTCAATTCAGGGCCATGGAGGCTTTTACTAATATAGTAAATTGCATTCTCAAGGTTAGTAGGCTTTTGTCCTAGCACAACATTGTATCATCTTAAAATGGAAGCACTTCCATGTTAAGAGTGTTTATCCCTTTGAGTAAATGGTTTGGGGTCATGTTGAATGCCTTGAATGGATATTCGACTTGGATCTGGCTTTCTCCCCGCTTTCCACTTCTTTTCTGCTTCATTCTAGGTGAAATTAGGGTTAGGATCTTAAGGATTCTCTTGAATTTCCCTCTTCCATAGCTCTATTTTCTAGGTAGGATTTATAAATGGATCCTCCTAGCCTTCATCTTGGTAATCATAGGATTTTATGTCTATTCCTGACATTCTGTCCTGTTCTGGCATCAATTCTAGGTTTCTGGGCATCCTTGGGACCTCTTGACTTGGTTCTGAGTCAATTTAGGACCAGGGTCAATGTCTTAGGTCGACCCTAACTAGGCCAAGGTCTTAGGTTGACCCTGACTAGGTCAAGGTCTTAGGTCAACCCTAACTAGGTCAGGGTCAACCTCGACTTTGACCCCTTCCTCCAAAATTTCAATTTCTAGAATCTCCAGGCTTCGAGCTTTCGGGAGATTTATTTTCCCGCTTCCGGGTCGGCTATTTCGGGTTTCAGGATGGTAAATCCTTTAATTGAATTTAATCTAGGTATATTTTATAAAGGTGAGGACCTAATTGGGATTTAATTCTCCAAGGTGGTCCATCTAGAGGAGTGTGCCCTAGATCACTATAAAAGGAGGCCTTCCTTTCTCATTTTCATCATCAAGTTTTGTGAGAACATCCACAATCAAGTTTTGCAATCCATCTCTCAAGCTCTCAAGCAAGAAGATCAAGCATTCAAGCCTTCAAGCATTCAAGCATCCAATTCATCAAGGAGATCCATTAGTAGCCATTGAAGGATTCAAGCTCTATGGAGCTCTCTTGTTGAAGATTCCTCCATTTCCATTCAAGCCTCTTCCTAGTTCAAGATCCATTCAAGATTGGTGTTGAAGATCTAAAGACAACTGATTGGAGACATCCTATATTTGATTCTACATTCATCCATTCTTGTGGATTCAAGGATTCGAATCCTCCACAAGGGTTTCAACTCAAGCAAGGTGAATTGTTCCATTTACTTTGTTTATTCCAACAATTTCAATTCAATTTCCTAAATTGGGGTTTGACTAAGGCAAACCCCCCAAACAAACAACCAAAAACTCTTTTTTTCTTGTAGGTATAGGTGTGGAATTTCAAATCTAAGAGCAAATTTGGATACCCTTTTCAGCAAACTTCTGGGATCTGTGAACAGAATTCAAATCGGACTTCAAATAAAGAATGTGGTATTTGACCTTTTATGAGGGTCAAACCCGAGCTGAGCCATCTCAGAAAAAGATTTTTGGTTTTTGTAGATCTCGTAGTTTCGATTCAAGATAACGAGAATCAATATTTTTTGAGATTGTTTGACAGGGTTTTCAGCTGATTCTTTTTTGGAGGTAAGTAGCTTTATTTCTTAATTTCAATATTAGTCATCTACATTTACTTTCCATATTAATACAATTTCATGTAAGCATAAAATATTGGCTTTGGGGTCTCTTTTGTGTGCAAGCCATTGCCCTAAGACCCCATACACTATTTTATCCTTTACATTTTGGTGAACCCAACACGCTTACCCTCCTTTATTTTGTGGATTTAGATACTCTATTGTGTTAGATCTCCCTTTCTATTATCTTGTGTGTTCACCTTCACTTTACATTTTGGTGAACCCGACATACTTACTCTCTTTCTTTTTGGTGTTAGATCATTTGTTTTCTTTCCTTAAGATTAGATTTCTTTTATGCTCTTGCATTTACATTTCAAAAATACAAAAAAATTGCAAAATTTCTTCAAAAATACAAAAATACTTTTTTTGAATACCCTATTGTGTTTGATTTTCATTTGAATGCATTTGGATATATCTCGATCTATTTATTATCATGTTACATAAGTTGTTTCAAATGTTGCATGGTGTTAAACCTAGAAAGACTTCATTTATTACATGTGATCTCCGTCATATTTCTCTTTATGAAGAGGAGTTGAGGATTGATGTTAATTCTTCTCCTACTAGATGTCCTTCTTCCCCCTCTAGGGATCAAGCTTTAGTGAATTTTGGCAACCCTACAATGTTCTTTATTGGTAGAGATGATAATCCTCCTATTTGGGATGAACCTTTGGATTTGGATGTTGATTACTCTCTTCCTCATGAAACCATTGTGAATGATCCCTTAGATAACGACATTGATTTATCTCCTCCTCGCAAAGAAGCTTTGATACAAGAGGGTGATTTATTAATAGATGACATATTGATACATGATGATAACTCTTTTTCTAAAACACACTCCCCTTGTGCAGACATTTTAGTGAAAGAAGATGATATCATAGATCCTCTACCTCCATTTGAGATTCCTTCTAGTGATGAGGCATTAGTGGAGAATGATATGAATTCCCTTAATGCTCTCCCTTTTAGTGATGATCCTATGGAGAATCAAGATCTTACCTCATCTCCTCCTAGGATGTCTTCTTTTCTTCCTTCTTGTGAATCTATTTGTAGTGTTGAGACAACTAAAATGGTTTATCCTAAACCCTTGACTGTCAAAGGTTGTCCCCACATTACTATTAAAGGTAAACCTATGGATTCTTTCAATCAAGATTTGATAGCTCACACATATCATACAAGGAATAATCCTCAACCTAATCCGGTGGTTTCTACTTCTTTACCACCTTCTCAACCTATTCTTCCTCCTCCACCCCATCTTCCTAGCAAGGAGTATAATTTGATTACCCAATTGCAAAATACTCCTGCCAAGATTTCTTTATGGGAGCTTCTTCAAACTTCACATACCTACTATGAAGCCTTGCAAAAAGCTCTAGCAACTCTTCCCACTCCACCTCCTAATCAAGAGAACATTAATAACTTCTTACAATGCATGCATGCTACCCCAGGTCCTCCTGATATTATATTTACTCAAAAGGATTTACCCTCTAAAGAAGTTCAAAATCAGTATGATGCTCTTATGGTTGTTGTTTCTATCAATAAAAGTATCATTCGTAGGACCTTGATTGATAATGGATCTGGGCTTAATGTTTGTAGCATGGACATGCTCAAAGAAATTAATGCTGATCTTTCAACTATTCAACCTAAAAATGTTGCTATTCGTGGCTTTGATAACATTTCTAAGATCACTTTAGGCATCATTACCTTACCTATCAAAGTAGGACCAGTCACACATATTCATGTAATGCCTGGACCTCTCAACTATAACCTTCTTTTGGGTGGACCTTGGTTGCATGAGATGCATGTCGTTCCTTCCACCCTTCACCATAAAGTCAAGTTTATACATAACAACGGGATGTATACGCTTCATGTGGATGATGCACCTAATCCTTGTTTGAATATTCAAACCCACACTACTCCTATTCCTAATATTAATCCTTCCTCCTCTAATGCTATTCCTGGTGATGATTGGGGAACCTTGGATTTTAATCCTGCCTTTATTGGAGAGTATAAAGTTAATGATCTTGATTTTATGAAGAAACAAAGCGAATTTGAACAATGAGTTTTTACTTCTAACACCCTTAGTAATAACTTTTGTGTTGATTCTACCCACATTAAATTTGTCAAACCTACTAATGATGACATAGTGACTACTAAAGTTCCATTGACTTCTTCTGACATGGCTTCTCGTTATGGTCCTAGTTATCACTTCCTAGTTAAACAAGGATTTAATGGTAAAGGATGTGGTAAGCATAAACAAGGAATTCAAATGCCCTTACACACTGGGGGGCATGAGCATTCTTATGGATTGGGATTTAATCCTCAACAACAAATCAATGTTAACATCTCAAATAACACTTCAAAACATGATGAAACTGTGAAGGAATTTGACCAAGAAGTTCTTTTTCCTAAACTCCTTCATGCCAAGATGATTACTAGACCTAAACACAAAAATAAATGTAGTTCATACTTGAAGACTCTTCCTTTTTGTTTATATCATAGATTTCATGATCACTCTACTAATGAATGGCATGCTTTAAATTATAAGATTAGGCAGCTCATTGATAGTAAGGTTATTTATATAGCATGTGGCAATGAGTTGTATTTCAATCTTGTTTTCTCTAAATAACATCTATGTTCCTATTATGGAGCTCCATATTACGTAAACAATGATAGCCTAATACTTGGGGGCTCGTTGACTTGCATAGTGTTGCGAGTGATATAATAGGTCTCCTTCCATCCTTGTTCCTACACTTGGGGGGCAAGGATGTCATCTCCTTCATTTTTGTCTTTCTGGGATTCACCTCTTTCCATGGTTAAGTAGTATCTATCTATTATGTGACATCCAATCATACATGAAAATTTTGGTTTGCATTGAGGATCTATGCCCTTGATTACAACCTCTTTCATTGTCTAACATTGGGTTTCCATGGTTGATATATCTCTCACCTTGTAAACTGAATAGTGTGCTATCCCTCACAAGGGTTACTTTTTCACTTCTTGCATGATATCTCTTTGCATTCTTCCCTTCCATGGCCTCATAGGAGTTGTGACCTTCTTGGCCTGGACTGGGTGTTGTCTATGGATATTGTCTTAATGCTTAAGAAGGCTTTATCCTTGTTCTTTTCTTTCCTTAACATGTCAAAATAGTATGTTTTTTCCATATTAAGGAGGGGGGCATATATACAGCCTCCCTCAACCTATATTATGTATTTTTGTTCTAACCTTTTGTTTTGGAGCATGCTAAATCTCACAAGGTAACGCACATAAGTTGCTAAATCCTGAAGGGACACGCATTTCCAATTTCAAATATCCTAAATCTTCCAAAGGTAATGTTGCCCAAAAATTTCCCTGTCATTCATTTTTGGCCACAGTCCTTTTTTCCAAAAAAAAATAATAATAATAAAATTGTTCAAAGTGTCGGAAACCCTCTGTGTTTTCTGTGTTTTGTCTAAAAGCCCAGGATGTTTTCGACCTTCAAGTAAAAATCTAGGATGTTTTCGACCTTCGCTCTGAAAACTCAGGATGTTTTCAACCTCCTGCGTTTTGCACTTCCTCTTTGGCATCAATGTTTTCTATCTGCGCAACTCCAACCAATGGGGCCCAGTTGATGGTTTTCAAAGAACCGCTAGTGGTCTCTCACATGATTGCATAGCCCCTTTTTAGGCTATGTGAACATGCAAAAAACCGTTAGCCACATTGATAGAGCTTGCAGTTTGGTGGTGGGCCCTTGGCTGGTGATGTGCCCGCTTCTCAGTGGCTAGCTAGTGGTGACGTGTTCGGTCAGCGAGGACTTCGGCAGCTATTGGTGGGTCCTCTGGTGGTGATGTGCCCATGTTCCATTGGTTAGCTGGTGGTGAAGATTTTTTGTGGGTCCACATATTTCAAATGAGGTGGCATATTTCCTGAGTGCGCTACTACGATGTGTTGGGCCCAGCTCTTCATAAGGCCACAGTCGACGGCCTCTTCTTTGGCAGTTAAGTGAATGGAGATTCGACAGTTGTCATATGATCTCATGGAGTCTTCTGACTCCATGAGATCCTGCACCAACCATCGATCTTGCTTTTTTATCAAAGCTCTGGCGGTGTTGTCATGGGTCTGACCGGTGTGTGGTTGGGTTTCTATCGAGCCACGTGGTAAAAGGTTGATAGGTGGGATACTTTTTGGGCCCAGGTGTCTTGTGGGGTTGAATTGTGGTCAGCATCTCAAGCTTATTGCATGATCCCATGCGGCTTTCTAGCCTCATGCGATCATGCAACCGTTGACTTTTTCAAATGCAATGCAACCAATTTTCACAGGGCTTTCTTCTGGAGATGTTGCAAGTGCGGGTAGCTGGGGATTTATGATTTTTAGAGGTAGTGGTAGTTGAAAGAGATTTTTTAGAGATTTAGACTACCATTTTGGGATCCTTTCAAGGATATGAGATCGGATTTGAACAGTAATGACAGATTCTAGTTGCAAGTAGGTAGATGGATCATGGCAGTCTGATTTTTTTTTTGTAGACTCATTACAGAGATGGATACGCAGATCATATCAGATTGGATTGGCATGGATATTTTCAGAGATTCATTTATGATCAGAAGTGACTATTTTAGGGTTAGATTATTTTATGCATATCTATGTAGCCCTAAAAGTTTGATTCCTGCCTACGTGCAAGGGATGTATATATTGTTTTTTGGAGCCTTTAGGGCTTAGAATCTAGCAATTGTAAAAAGGAAGGTTTTCTTTCTCAGAGAGCAATTTATGGCAATTTTCTTGCCCTTTGGCTTTCTACAGTTGTAATTTTCATTGATTGTTCAAATATTGCAAAGCATTTTGTGACATTCTCCTGTCCTTATGCTTTCTTATGTGGATTATCTCTTATTGAATTCAGTATATGTATGTTCAGTAACTTTTAGGTTCTTTTTTTATTCCTCTTTCTTTCTACAATTCATGTGTATGTTTATGAATGATCTGATTCGAATGCTTTTGTGGGCATACTTCCACCCCTGGCAATCTGTCTCATTCCTATACCCAATTGCAGAGATGAATGTTTGTCTGTAGGTTATAGTCTATGTCAGACTCTTTAGGAGTACTACTGTCTTGAGAAATTCCCTTTTCCCTACATAGTATTCCTTTATTGCAGACCCCTCTATAAAATATTTATGTAGGCCTATTCATTGAGTTGTAATCTCCTAGACCTAGGATCATCTACTGGTTTCATCCCTTTATACTACAATTCATACCATTTTTTTGGGGCATCACCTAGTAGGATAGATTTTGTTTCAGTCATTTCCCTTCTCATATACTCCTTCTAACCCTTTCCCCTCAAAGTTTACTTTCCTATCTAAGAGCAAGCTAAGGTGATAATCCAAGAGGAACCAGCCTAGAACCTGGAGGTCTCATCTCAGTTAGCAAAGGTCCCACAACCTTGAGATGATTCCCATGTTATACTGAGTTATCAAGACTATGAGAGCTTGAGACAGAGGTACAAATTCAGTGTATAACATTTCTGGCACGCTCGGTGGGACAGTAAAGAAGTTCATTTGTTAAAGATTGTGTCATCTCTGATATGCAGATTGCATAATACAGACCTTTAGAGGTTGCTCTATCAAGTATATCTAGTGACTCCACTGGTTTCAAAGATTTAGGCCAACCTTGTTTAAGGTTTATGAGAAAGATTGAGACTAGAAGCTCAAAGCCTACTGAATTTTTAGAGTTGCCCTTGAAAAGAAGCTACAAAGGTAGGTCAACTCAGAGAGAATCTCCTGCAAGAAGAGTCCAATCTACACCTCCTGATACTTCAGAGAGGAGACCTTTCCTTTTTCATTTCAAAAGAAGAGGTAGATCTCTGACCAGAGATCTAGAAGAAGAAGAAGATCCAAATCTAGCAAATACAGCTCATATAGTTGTTAATCTTCAAGTTACACCTCCTACAATGGCTAGAAATTTCACCTTTGCACCTTTCAATTAGGGGAGCCCATTAAAATTTGCAGTGCATCATGATGTGCCCTTGGTGGCATTAAAGAGTATACCTGATTTCATAGGGTAGGGATAGACAATAACCTTTGAGCACATAAGAGATGTGACCACCATTTGCAGCATACACAACATTACTCAAGAGGATGTGGCCACCAAATTATTAGCATCATTTTGAAAAGTAAGGCTCTAGAGTGGTTTAGAGTTCTATTACTTCATGGGATGAATTAGGGGATGCATTAAGCAAGTATTTTGAGGATAAATCAGATAATTTGTCTCTAGTTGAGCAATTAACAACTATAAAGAGAGACCCTCAAGAGCAAATGATAGATTATAATAGTAGATTCCTTAAAACATGGAATAGAATCCCAGTCTCTATAAGGCCATCAGCTAACCATGCCTTCTTGTACTACTTGCAAAGTCTAAATAAACAAATTTTTTTCATGATCCAATCTATGGGTGGTACCACTTTACCCCAAGCCTTTGACACTGCTGTAAGGGCTGAAAATTGTTTGATCCAAGTAGGCATGATACAGAGAAGACCTCCCATGCCTATCTTCCCTAGTCTTCAGCCCATTGCACCTGCACAAGTACCCCCATTTACCCCTATTCCCACAATATCAGTACTCAAGCTAGTACCAGTGGTCAGGAACATGCTGCAACAAATTTCTCCCAAGGGTTGCAAGAGGTGAAGAGTAGTCACCAAAGTAGTATACAAGAAATGACAAACTTATTGCAGACTCTAACCAAAGAGGTCACAAACTTGAAGAAACAAAACCAAGGCATCGGGCCACCCTTTCAATCACAAGGCCAAAGTCCTAATCAGCAATACCAAAATCAAGGATAGCCTTATCGACAAAATAGGCCACCATACCAAGGAGGCTATCAAGGGAAAAGACAATTTTAATCAAAGACCATTCCAACCATATAACCCTGCACCTCTTAATTCCACAAATCCAGTCAGGGATATGGTTCCTAGTCAAAACAATATGGCCATGGATAATGAATGGTGTTTCCCTTGCAATCAGCCTCACAATCAGGCTATGTGTTCTAATGGATGGATGAACCAAGAACTAATGGTTCAAAATTCTTCACAAGCTCAAATAGAAGCTCCTTCTAGTGGGACAACTCCTCAACAAGAAACACAAGAGAATGAGACTGCTTTTTTCAATTGGGAGCAACCAGATTTCAATGGAGTCAATGATGAAGCTGCTTTTGTTGCCTACACAAGAGCAAAGAGGAGAGCCCAAGACATGGAGAGAGAAGATTCTGGTACTAAGGCCACTACATCTGTAGAGCCACTATAGCAAGTTTCCCCTATCACATCCAAGGAGGCCCCTATCATCACAAGCAAAGAAGGCCAAGCTCCAAAAGAGGCAGAACCCATCATAGTAAAAGCACAACAAAGAGTACACACTATGACACCTTATAATATTGTAGACAACATGAAGAAGGTGAATGTCACCATGCCTATGTGGGACTCTCTGTCTATTCCAGGACAACCTGAAATTTTGAAGAAGGCCATGAGAGAGGCAACAAATCCTCAACCTGCAAAAGAAACTGCAAAACCAGTGTTGGTCAACACTGATCAAGAAAAGGAGACTCCAACTAGAAACTCCAAGGCCAATACCATGCAAGGTAGGAATTTAAAGCCACCTCCCTTTTATGTATCTTTAATTATTGGGAAATTTTTAGTGCATAATTGTATGGTAGATAGTGGAGCTACTAGCACTGTAATGCCCAGGAAAGTGGCTGATCAATTAGGACTTAAATATGAACCCTTCCAAAAGAAGGTTACACAACTTGATGGATCCTCAGTCAGTACTATAGGTGTGGCCAATGATACCACTCTAATTCTCCATGCTAGTCCTAATTTTTCCATTCTCCTTGACATATATATCATAGATCTCCCTGCATTATTTTCCATATGTCTCTTAAGAGAGTTCACAACCAAGATAGGAGGTTATATTTCTTCCGACTAGTCTCACATGCTCTTTCATACAAGGTATGGTACCAAAGTCACCATTAAATTAGAAGCCTTAGAAATACATCATATAGAGCCATATGTGTCCAATTCCATCAATACTAATTGTCCTATATTTGATGACAATGATTTCCCAACCATTAGTGAAGCAAGCACCAAAATAGAGAATATCCCTGATATTCTCCTAGATGAAAGAACCTCAGAGAGCCAAGAGAGTCTTGTTTGGAATTTTGGTTTGGGGAGTTATCTGATTCAAGAAAGTGGAGCCATAGAACCAAGCCTTCTCAAATAATACACTGATTCGGATGATCGGGATAGTCAGGTTTGGGAACTATTTTTTGATGGAGCTAGAAGTAGACATGGTTCTGGTGGAGGTGCTATGCTGGTGTCCCCAAAAGGAGAAAGGTATTATACTTCCTTTAGATTCAATTTTTCCTACACCAGCAACACTGCAGATTATGAAAGTCTGGTTAATGGACTAGAATGGGCTAGAAAAAAAGGGCTTAAAGCGTTAAAAGTATATGGTGACAGTGAACTTGTTGTCAGCCAAGAGGGATGAGTGCAACCAAAAATGATGTCATGAAAGCATACAAACATAGAGTTTTGGATGCAATTGAAGATTTCCATGCTTTCAATATCGTTGCTATCCCTAGAAAATTAAATCAAAATGTTGATAGGTTAGTTGCTATTGGATCTCAGTTTGACATCCCCAGTAGCATTTCAAAAGAAGCAGATCAGCAACACATCAAGATTATTGTCAGACCTTCAATTCTTGATAATAATATTAATTGGCAAGTGTTTGACAATGATGAACAAATTCTGCAGTTCTTGTTTGAAGATGTCTTTTCAAGGCACAATCAAAAGAGGTTATCATAGAACTATGGTGATCAAGTGATACAACTTAGAACTAATAAGATGCCTAAAGGTCTTGTCACCTTAGAGACTATCTTCAACAAGGATGATGAAGTCAAGAAAAATAAAGCTGGCCTGGTAGTCCAATAGGAACATTGTGCTGAATTAGAGTGGGAACCAGGTAAAAGCCTACAATTTGGAAAAGTAAACACTAATTCAGAAAAGCAAGCTTACACTAAATTATTCAGAGAATTCAGTGATGTTTTTTCATGGAGGTATGGAGACCTCAAGGGTTTTGATCCTACCCTTGCTCAGCACACTATTGAATTGGAGCCTAATGCTAAACTAGTAAGGCAAAGCAAAGGCCTGTTAATCCCAAGCTTGAACCACTTATGCATAAGGAAGTACTCAAACTAATAGAAAGTGGCATCATCTACCCCATAAAACATAATAGATGGGTTTCCAACCTTGTTCCTGTCAGGAAGAAGAATGGGGAGCTGAGGCTATGTGTTGATTTCAGGGATTTGAATAGAGCCTCATTAAAAGACTGCCATCCACTACCCTCTATGGAACAAATTCTACAATGTGTCTCTGGATCTGAGAGATTCTCATTATTGGATGGCTATTCAGGATACAATCAAATCTTAGTGAAAGAAGAGGATCAATATAAGACTGCATTTACAACCAAGTGGGGAACCATGGCATATCAGAAGATGCCCTTTGGTTTGTCAAATGCAGGTGCTACATTTCAAAAGGCAATGGATATGGTCTTTAAGGGCCTCATGTACGAGTTTGTGCTGGTCTACCTAGATGACATAACTGTCTACTCAAAGCATGCAGTAGACCACATCAGACATTTGAGGTGGATTTTTGAAAGATGCAGAGAATTTGGGATAACCCTTAATCCCAAGAAATGTGTGTTTGCAGTTCATGAAGGAAAACTATTGGGATATGTAGTATCCAAAGAGGGAATTATAGTGGATCTTGAGAGAATTGCAGCCATCTTAGAACTACCTGTTGCCCAAATTTCCCTCTTGTTCATTTTTGGCCACAGTCCTATTTTCCAATGAAATGCTCAAGTGTCAAAGCCCTCTGTGTTTTCTGCCTTTGGCCTGAAAACCCAGTGTGTTTTTGACCTTCTCTCTAAAGGCTCAGGATGTTTCTGCCTTTTGGTCTGAAAGCTCGATGTGTTTTCGACCTTCGCTCGAAAACCCTCTATGTTTTTGACACCCCTTCTGTGTTTTCGACCCTAAGCACGCAACTCCGATAGGTGGGTCCCAGTTTAGTGCAGAAAAGATCCAATGGTTGTCACATGATCGCATGGGATCTTCTGATCCCATGAGATCATATGACAACCATTGATGCGATATCAGTGGTCAAGATTCGGCGGTCAACTCCAACGTCTGGCGGTCATTGGTTAGCACCATGCAGTTGGTCGCATGATTGTATAGGCCTTCCTGGCCGCATGTGATCATGTGACAAGCGGTAAGCAGTCAAGCAAAGATCAGCAAACTTCAGCAGTGGTCAGTGGTTACATTTCCCAGTTGGTCGCATGATCGCATGGGCTCTTCCGAGCCCATGCGACCATGCGACAAATCATCAATAGTTTCGGTGGCGGTCGGTAGAGGTTGTTACGGGCCCAGTAGCATGGGCCCGCGTAGATGCAAGATCTACGATGGTCGCATGTTCGCGTGGGATCTTTCGATCCCATGCAATCATACGACCACCATTAGATCCTCCTGATGCTTTCGGTTGGTGTGGTTGTGGGTCCAGCCATGTGTTCAGTTCTGGTTGGGCCACATGGCAAGGGTTTGGCAGGTGGCTATTTTTTGTGGGCCCGAAGTGTCATTTGTGGCGAAGGGCGATAGATTCTCAAGGTTGTCACATGATCCCATGAAGGCCTTTCAGCTTATGTGATCATGCAACCGTTGACTTTTAAAAAAAAAAGCGGTGCAACTACTCAGTGTGGGCCCAGGGTTGGCAAGCTTTACACAGTTGTGCAATTGCAGGTGGGCCTGGCTCTAGGTTCAGTCAAGTAATCTTGCAATAAAAAGAAGAATATTCTTTCTATCTGGTGATTAAAAGACTTCCTTTAGTCAGGTAATCTCCTGATAGAAGGGAATATGCCAAAAGTCTTACGAGACTTAGCGACTGTCGTTGGATAAAACAAGGATCAATAGTTTTTGCATGGTCGCTAAGAGGAGCCCGAGGTTAAGAAAAGATAATGTGACTTGGCGACTAGAGGAGAAGGTGACCCAAAGTGAAATCGGGGTTAAGTTTGCAATGCATCTTGGGCCCAAACATTTGTGGCAAGCGGAGGTAGATTATAAAAGACTTGTCGCATGATCGCATGAAGCCTTTTTGGCTCATACGATCATGCGATCGATGACCTTTTCATAGGGATGCTGAGGTGGCTTTCCTTGCAGGTCCAGGTGTCTTGCATGGCTAAGTGGCAGTTTCAAAGGGGTTGTCACATGATCGCATGAAGCCTTTTTGGCTCATGCAATCATGCGACCAATGATATTTTTAAGCGGAGCGGCCTATTTTTTATGGGCTTTCTTCTGAAGACATTTGCAAGTGCGGGTAGCTAAAGAAATTGATGATCAGTGAAGATCGGCGGTTGTAGTTAAAGAATGTGCAAAGATTTTTAGGGTGTCATTTTGAGTCCTTTCCAGTATGGGATCAGATTTTGTGCATTCATGGTAGTATGGGCTTGCAAGGAGGTTGTTGAATCCAGGATTTTGTGTCTGCAAGCATGATCAAGTACAAAGATGGGCACGCAAGAAGGAAAAAGATATATGATCTGTTGAGATATTTTGAAGAGACATTTATGATCAGAAGTGACTATTTTAGGGCCAAATTATTTTATGCATACCTATGTAGCCCTAAGAGTTTGACTCCTACCTGCGTGCAGTAGAGGTGTATATAACATTTTTTAGAGCCAGTAGTGCTTAGAATTCACATTTTGTAAAAGGAGAAAGTCTTTCCTTGGAGAACTATCTATAGCATTTCTACTCTGGTTTTTTCACATCTTGTAAGTTCTCATTGATAATCCAAATATTGCAAAGTATTCTGTGACATGTTTTCCTGTCCTTATGCTTTCCTGTTTGGCTTATCTCTTATTGGATTGAAGTTTATGAATGCTTTCAATGATTCTTAGTTTACTTGATTCCTCTTACTTTCAGCTTATATGTGCACTAATGTGTTTGATTTGATCTGAGTGAGTTTGTGGGTATTCTTCAGCCCCTGTCATTTTGTCTCATTCATGTGTCCTTTTGCTGGAGAGAATGTCTGCTTGCAGGTCATAGGTTGTGTCTAATTTTTAGGCCCTCTTATGAAATACTGATGCAAGCCTATTTAGTAAGTTGTGATCCCCCAAACCTAAGCCTCTCACTAGTTTCATTCCTCTATACTGAGATCCAAACCCTAGTTTTGGTATCACCTAGTAGGTAGATTTGCTTTCAGTTATTTCCCTTTCCATGCACTCCTTCTATCCCTTTCCCTCAAAAGTTTTACTTTCCTGTTAAGATAAAATCAAGGTGATTATCCAAGAGGAACCAGTCTAGAATCTAGAGGTCTCATCTCGGTTAGCAAAAGGTCCCACAACCTTGAGATGATTTCCATGTTATACTAGATTATCAAGACTACGAGAGCTTGAGATCGAAGGCGCAAATTTAGTGTATAACACTACCATTACCACATCACAAGAAAGGTCTCCAATCTTTCATAGGAAAGATTAACTTTGTTAGGAGATTCTTGCCTAACATTGCAGAGTTACTCAAGCCTTTAACAACCATGTTGAGGAAAGGTTCAACCTTCAGTTGGACCAAAGAAGGAAAAGTTAACTTCCAAGCTATTAAAGAAGTCTTAACAGAAGTTCCTACTCTCCTAAACCCAAATTTCAGTAAGGATTTTATCCTTTATGCTTATGGGGGTCATGATGCCATATCTGCAATGTTGACTCAAGAAAATGCTGAAGGATTGGAGCAGCCTATTGCTTTCTTTAGCAAAGGTTTAGAAGAGTATGAACAAAGATACTCTTTTGTAGAAAAACATGTTCTTGTTGTGGTAAAGAGCCTCAAAAAATTTAGATATTTGTTGACCCATAGCAAGGTGCATTTGATGGTTACTCATCCAAGTGTCAAAGAATTTTTGCTTTCTAAGGACCTAAATGAAAAAAGAGCTGGTTGGATCACTAAGGTGATGGAATATGACATAGATATTCAGACTACCAAGCTGGTTAGAGGAAGAGGTCTTTGTGAGCATCTGGTAGAAGATGAAAGTTCAAAGAAATTGGAATACATAGATGCATCTCTGGTGGTGCATTCTATAGGAAAGCAAGCCAAGGCAACTAGCTAGTTGCCTAATATGATCAATTATTTGAAGACAGGACAATATCCTGCACACCTAGATTCAACAAAAAGGAGGTATTACAAGTTACAATCTATTCCTTTTGTGCTGATAGATGAAATTCTTTTCAGAAAAGATCACAATGGTGTCCTTCTAAGATGCATAGATTCAGAAAGGGTTGCAGATGTCTTATTTGAGTTTCATGATGGAGCTTCTGGTGGCCATTTCTCTCCTAGGACTATAGCTTTTAAGATCATGAGGGTTGGATACTATTGGCCATCTATCTTCAAAGATAGTCATGATCATGTTAGAAGATGCATCAAATGTGCTATTTTTGCAGGGAAAGAAAGACTTGCAACTCTGCCCCTACAGCCAGTCAAAACAGAGCAGCCCTTCATGAAGTGGGGTATAGATTTCATTGGCATGATTAACCCTCCATCTAGTGCAGGACACAAGTGGATAATCACTGCAACTGATTATTTCACTAGGTGGACAGAGGCAGTTTCTTTAAAAGAAGCTAATGAGAATGTTGTTTTAAGTTTTTATGATGACATCATTCATAGATTTGGCATTCCAGATTCTATAGTTTTAGACAATGCATTAGCATTTACAGGCCTCAAAGTCTCAAAGTGGGCAGTCAAGAAGGGCATCTATCTGAATACAAGTTCCAATTACTATCCTCAGGGGAATGGTTTGGCAGAATCAACAAATAAGAATCTAATTAGAATAATCAAAAAGACCCTGCAAGACAGTCAGAAGGACTGGCATACTAAATTGAGATCTGCCTTGTGGTTAGATAGAATTACTCCAAAGAAAATCATTGGTAATTCCCCATACATGTTGGTGTATGGTAGAGAGGCTAAGTTATCTATTTCAACTAAATTACCAGCTTTGGACTTGGCCACTCAGTATGCCTTGTTTGAAGAAAGTGATCCTATGCAAATTAGATATGCCCAGTTGATGGAGCTAGAAGAGATCAGAGATAAATCAATGCAAGATATGGCATTCCATCAGAGTCAAACAAAGAGAAGCTTTGATAAAAGAGCCAAGGTCAGAAACTTCAAGGTTGGAGATGTAGTTCTCAAATGGGATGAGTTCAGGTCAAAACCTGGCAAGCACACAAATTTTGATTCCTTTTGGGGTGGACCATTTGTTATAATAGAGTGTAGAGGATCTAACGCTTTTCAGCTTTCAACCCTTGAAGGAGATGCCCTGCCAATTTCAGTGAATGGTTTCCACTTGAAGCCTTGCTTTGAGGTTAATCCCTCTCTGTAGGTCCTTCTTGTAAATTCTTGTAAATATGTTTCTTGCTTTCTTTCCCTGCTTTCTAGGTTAGTTCCTGTTTCCCAAGAAGTGCATGTGCACAGGTCTGTCTTTTGGTTCAGTTTTGTCTCTCCACCAAGTTTTTGTGCTCAATAGTGACCCCATGCCAAATGGATTGCTTCAAGGTCACTAGTCTATGTCTAGCAGGCTGACATCCCGCAGAGGTCGCCAAAATGTTGCCCAAAAATTTCCCTGTCATTCATTTTTGGCCACAGTCCTTTTTTCCAAAAAAAAAATAATAATAATAAAATTGTTCAAAGTGTCAAAAACCCTCTATGTTTTCTACGTTTTGTCTAAAAGCCCAGGATGTTTTCGACCTTCAAGCAAAAATCTAGGATGTTTTCAACCTCCTGTGTTTCGCACTTCCTCTTTGGCATCAACATTTTCTATCCGTGTAACTCCAACCAATGGGGCCCAGTTGATGGTTTTCAAAGAACCGCTAGCAGTCTGTCGCATGACCACATAGCCCCTTTTTAGGCTATGCGAACATGCGACAAACCGTTAGCCACGCTGATAGAGCTTGCAGTTTGGTGGTGGGCCCTTGGCTGGTGATATGCCCGCTTCTCAATGGCTGGCTAGTGGTGACGTGTTCAGTCAGCGGGGACTTCGACAGCTGCTGGTGGGTCCTCTGGTGGTGACGTGTGCATGTTCCATTGGTCAGCTGGTGGCAAAAATTTGTTGTGGGTCCACATATTTCAAATGAGGTGGCATATTTTCTGAGTGCACTACTACGATGTGTTGGGCCCAGCTCTTCATAAGGTCATAGTCGACGGTCTCTTCTTTGGCGGTTAAGTGAATGGAGATCCGACGGTTGTCGTATGATCTCATGGAGTCTTTTGACTCCATGAGATCATGTGCCAACCGTCGATCTTGCTTTTTTATCAAAGCTTTGGCGGTGTTGTCATGGGTCTGACCAGTGTGTGGTTGGGTTTCTATCGAGCCACGTGGTAAAAGGTTGACAGGTGGGATACTTTATGGGCCCAGGTGTCTTGTAGGGTTGAATTGTGGTCAGCATCTAAAGCTTGTTGCATGATCGCATGCAGCTTTCTAGCCTCATGCGATCATGCAACCGTTGACTTTTTCAAATGCAGTGCAACCAATTTTTGCGGGGCTTTCTTCTGGAGATGTTGCAAGTGCGGGTAGCTGGGGATTTATGATTTTTAGAGGCAGTGGCAATTGAAAGAGATTTTGTAGAGATTTCAACTGCCATTTTGGGATCCTTTCGAGGATATGAGATCAGATTTGAACAGTAATGACAAATTCTAGTTGCAAGGAGGTAGATGGATCATGGCAGTCTGATTTTTTTTTTGTAGACTCATTACAAAGATGGATACGCGGATCATATCAGATTGGATTGGCATGGATATTTTCAGAGATTCATTTATGATTAGAAGTGACTATTTTAGGGTTGGATTATTTTATGCATATCTATGTAGCCCTAAAAGTTTGATTCCTGCCTACGTGCAAGGGATGTATATATTGTTTTTTGGAGCCTTTAGGGCTCAGAATCCAGCAATTGTAAAAAGGAAGGTTTTCTTTCTCAGAGAGCAATTTATGGCAATTTTCTTGCCCTTTGGCTTTCTACAGTTGTAATTTTCATTGATTGTTCAAATATTGCAAAGCATTTTGTGACATTCTCCTGTCCTTATGCTTTCTTATGTGGATTACCTCTTATTGAATTCAGTATATGTATGTTCAATAACTTTTAGGTTCTTTTTTTATTCCTCTTTCTTTCTGCAATTCATGTGTATGTTTATGAATGATCTGATTCAAATGCTTTTGTGGGCATACTTCCACCCCTGGCAATCTGTCTCATTCCTATACCCAATTGCAGAGATGAATGTTTGTCTGCAGGTTATAGTCTGTGTCTGACTCTTTAGGAGTACTGTTGTCTTGAGAAATTCCCTTTTCCCTGCATAGTATTCCTTTACTACAGACCCCTCTATAAAATATTTATGCAGGCCTATTCATTGAGTTGTAATCTCCTAGACCTAGGATCATCTATTGGTTTCATCCCTTTATACTGCAATTCATACCATCTTTTCAGTGCATCACCTAGTAGGATAGATTTGCTTTCAATCATTTCCCTTTTCATATACTCCTTCTAACCCTTTCCCCTCAAAGTTTACTTTCCTTTCTAAGAGCAAGCTAAGGTGATAATCCAAGAGGAACTAGCCTAGAACCTGGAGGTCTCATCTTGGTTAGAAAAGGTCCCACAACCTTGAGATGATTCCCATGTTATACTGAGTTATCAAGACTACGAGAGCTTGAGACAAAGGTGTAAATTTAGTGTATAATAGGTAACACACATAAGTTGCTAAATCTAGAGGAGACATGCATTTTTCAAATTTTTCAATATGCTAAATCTTTTGAGGGTAACGCACATAAGTTGCTATATCTTGAGGAGACATGCATTTTGTATTCCATGGTGATACAAGAAGGTGGATCCATGGGTACTTTATAAAAGCCATCAGAAGATGCACTACATACATACACAAAGCTACCAGAAGGTGCACAACATTATGGGGTGACTATCAAGTATTTTCTTGGTTGGCCATCCTATCCTTTTGTGGTTCACAGTGAGATACACACATCTTACTAGGCGAGCTAGCCACTCCTCTCTTCCCTTTTCTATCTTTTTTCTAGTGATGTCTCTCTTATTGCAATCTTGGAGTTGAAAAAGACTCGAGTCCCTGGGGGCTTGAGGATTCCTTTGTACCTTTGATTTCAATAAGACTATCTTTTTCTTTATGATCTCCTTTACCAAGAGTTTGCATCGAGTCCATACTCTTACTAAAGTGGGGGCTTAATGTATCATCTTAAAATGGAAGCACTTCCATGTTAAGAGCATTTATCCCTTTGATTAAATGGTTTGGGGTCATATCGAATGCCTTAAATGGATATTTGACTTGGATCTGGCTTTCTCCCCACTTTCCACTTTTTTTCTGCTTCATTCTAGGTGAAATTAGGGTTAGGATCTTAAGGATTCTCCTGAATTTCCCTCTTCCATAGCTCTATTTTCTAGGTAGGATTTAGAAATGGATCCTTCTGGCCTTCATCTCAGTAATCATAGGATTTTATGTCTATTCGTGACATTCTATCCTGTTCTAGCATCAGTTCTAGGTTTCTGGGCATCCCTAGGACCTCTTGACTTGGTTCTGAGTCAATTTAGGACCAGGGTCAATGTCTTAGGTCGACCCTGACTAGGTCAAGTTCAACCTTGACTTTGACCCCTTCCTCCAAAATTTCAATTTCCAGAATCTCCGGGCTTCGGGCTTTCAAGAGATTTATTTTCCCGCTTTCGGGTCGGCCATTTCAGGTTTCGGGATGGTAAATCCTTTAATTGCATTTAATCTAGGTATATTTTCTAAATTTGAGGACCTAATTGGGATTCAATTCTCCAAGGTGGCCCATCTAGAGGAGTGTTCCCTAGATCACTATAAGAGGAGGCCTTCCTCTCTCATTTTCATATCAAGTTTTGTGAGAACATCCACAATCAAGTTTTGCAATCCATCTCTCAAGCTCTCAAGCAAGAAGATCAAGCATTCAAGCATCCAATTCATCAAGGAGATCCATTAGTAGCCATTGAAGGATTCAAACTCTATGGAGCTCTCTTGTTGAAGATTCCTCCATTTCCATTCAAGCCTCTTCCTAGTTCAAGATCCATTCAAGATTGGTATTGAAGATCTAAAGACAATTGATTGGAGACATCCTATATTTGATTCTGCATTCATCCATTTTTGTGGATTCAAGGATTCGAATCCTCCACAAGGGTTTCAACTCAAGCAAGGTGAATTGTTTTGTTTACTTTGTTTATTCCAAAAATTTCAATTTAATTTCAAGGTTAATTCCTAAATTGGGGTTTGACTAAGGCAAACCCTCCAAAAAAACAACCAAAAACTCTCTTTTTTCTTGCAGGTAGAGGTGTGAAATTTTGGATCTGAGAGCAAATTTGGATACCCTTTTCGAAAAACTTCTGGGATCTGCAAACAGAATTCAAATCGGACTTCAAATAAAGAATGTGGTATTTGACCTTTTATGAGGGTCAAACCTAAGCTGAGCCATCTCAGAAAAAGATTTTTGGGTTTTGTAGATCTCGCAGTTTCGGTTCAAGATTATGGGAATCAATAGTTTTTTAGATCGTTTGATAAGGTTTTCAGCCGATTCTTTTTCGGAGGTAAGTACCTTTATTTCTTAATTTCAATATTAGTCATCTACATTTACTTTCCATATTAATACAATTTCATGTAAGTATAAAATATTGGCTTTGGGGTCTCTTTTGTGTGCAAGCCATTGCCCTAGGACCCCATACACTATTTTATCCTTTACAAACACCTATGACATAATCTGATGCATCTGTATGGATGTGGAATGGAATAGACCAATATGGTCCTTTTAGGACTGGTGTAGTTGTTAGGAGGTTCTTTAGCTGCAGGAAGGACTCATCACATGCTTGTGTCCACTTAAATTTAGCTTCTTTGGTAAGCAATGTGTATAGAGGAGTAGCAATTTGACTAAAATTTTGAATAAAGTGTCTATAGTATCCAGCATGTCCTAGAAAAGATCTTACATCTTTTTGTTTAGTAGGAGTAGGTAGTGTAAGTATTACCTCAACTTTAGTTGGGTCCACTTGAATTTCAGCTACTGAAATGAAATGCCCAAGTACCACTCCTTCCTGCATCATCATAAAGCATTTCTCACTATTAAGGGATAGATTATGCTCCTTACACCAGATTAGTACCTTTTCAATATTCTTCAAAGCCTCATCAAATGTCACTCCAAATGTTGTAAAGTCATCCATATATATCTCCATACAGTCATGTGATATGTCATCAAAAATACTAATTACATATCTTTGAAACATTGTTGGAGCATTACACAACCCAAAAGGTACAACTGAATATGCATATGTCCCCTATGGACATGTGAATGTAGTCTTCTCATGATCCTTTGGAGCAATAGTTATCTAATTGTATCCACTATATCCATCAAGAAAGGAAAAATACTTCTTACCGGCCAAAGTATCAAGTACTTGGTCAATGAATGGTAATGGGAAGTGATCTTTCTTGGTAGCTTTGTTTAAATCCCTGTAATCCACATAGATTCTCCATTTACCCCCCTTTTTGGGTACTATAACCAGAGGTGATACCCATTAACTATCAGATATAGGATATATAAAGCCAACATCTAATAGCTTTTGCAATTCAGTTTTGACTATCTCCCTTAATGTTGGGTTAATCCTTCTTTGGGGTTGACAAAGGGGTAGGCTTCCTTCATTGATATATATCCTGTGAGTACATAGTGTATGGCTTAATCCCTTCATGTCCCCATAGTCCCATGCAAAGGCTTTCTCATGTGTTTGCAATAGTTTGATTAGTTGCTCCATTTGTTGTGAAGGCAACTTATTATTCACCTGGAGATTATGACCTTTAGAAAGCTCAACAGTAGTTGTAAGGTCAAGCATGGATACTTCAGCGATAGGACTTGTGTTTACTTCACTAGGTAGCAACTGGTGGATAATATTGGGTTCTGAAGGTAATACACAATCCTCAAAATTATCTTTATATGTGCTTAACTCTAACATAGAACTCTCAGATACATCTTTGATTACAACACAATCATTATTAAGAATGCTTTGAATGAATTCATCTTCCTCTTATAGCTTTAGAAAGGATTGCCTATGTAACATCATGAGCTGAACCACAAAATTCATTTCTTCTTCCCCATCTCCTAAGTTTGGCCATATAGGTGTACTCAAATTTGGCTTCGGTTGAGCTGGAGGATACAATGCTAGTTTCTTAGTGGCTTGCCCATCTGAAATTGTCATGTTTCCTGATCTACAACTTATGTTTGCATCAATTGTTGCTAACCATGGACGTCCTAGAATAACAAGGTAACCAGCAAGATTGACCTTTGGTGAGAGGATCATGAAATCAGTAGGGTACTCCCAAGAATCTAAGGCAACTATTATGTCTTCTATCATTCCATCATGGGTAACAGTAGAGCTATCTGCTAATTGCAATATTGTTGGAGTAGCTCTCAACCCTTCAATGCTCAATTTATTCATAGTATCCTTAGTCATTACATTAATGGCAGCACCAAAGTCTATTAATGCATTTTTGACAGACTGGCCATTAATGATGATATTCACAATTGGACTCCCTAGATCTGAATATTTTGGTATTACCAGTTTTCCTAGCATGATATCAGCCAATTGTCCTATAACATGAACTGTTGTAGGATCCTTTTTCTTTCTTCCAGGCCTTTTGAGACAAGCTTCTATTATTGTTTTTCCATAAACTAGAACATCTTTTATTTCTTGAAATAGGGGAATCTGGACATGCATGTTCTTAAGTTGGTAATTGATATCAAATGGTTGGTCTTCTTTTGGTATGGGCTTGTCCATGGTGAGCCTCTGAGGAAAAGGTGGTTTAACTGATGTATGAGCATTAGTTGAGTTGGAAACATTTTTTGATGTAATAGAATTTGGCAAATTGTCCTTTGGAATCGGACTAATGTTGTAGGAAGGTCTAGCAATTCAGTGATAAGGGGTGGTTCAGGTGCCGGCAAGGTAGTACCTGATCTTAGGTGTATATCAACTATATCAAGTGCATAGGCAAGGTACTGCTAAGCATCGGTAGCATACATTTGTTGTTGTGGCTGTTGACTATTGGGATTCGATTGAGGTTGAGTAGGTAATTGCATCTTCTTTTGAGGACCTATGTTTGGAGGTGGTGGCATTATTGCAGGTATATTTGTTGGAGGTGGTAGAAGTGGATATCCAGGATTTGGATTAGGCCATTGATGAGGTCCTCTCCACTGGTTAGTGGGCTGCCAATTTCCTTGTGGTTGTTGCCATTGGTTTAAAAATTGTGACCATTGGGGTTGCTATGGAGGATACTGTTGCCCAAATATTCCTTGTCATTCTTTTTCGGCCACAGTCCTATTTTTTCCAAATGAAATGCTCAAGTGTCAAAAACCCAGTGTGTTTTCGACCTCCTCTCTACAGGCTTGGGATGTTTCTACCTTTTGGTCTAAAAGTTCGATGTGTTTTCGACCTCTCCGCTCTGAAATTTTGGTGTGTTTTTTACCTTCACTCGAAAGCCCTCTGTGTTTTTGGCATCCTTCTACGTTTTCGACCCTAAGCGCACAACTTCGACAGGTGGGTCCCAATGCCTAAGCTCGTGCCAGCGTAGAGAAGATCTGACAGCTGTCACATGATCACATGGGATCTTCTAATCCCATGAGATCATATGACAACCGTTGATGCGGTCTTGCAAGATCTTCGGCTGTCAAAAGATTCCAATGGCGGTCAGCGGCTAACATTTTATGATTGGTCACATGATCGCATGGGCTCTTCTGAGACCATGTGACAAACCGTCAGTGGTTTCAGTGGTGGCGGTTTACGGTCCAGCAATTGGTCACATGATTGCATGGGCCTTCCTAGCCGCATGCGATCATGCGACAGGCAGTTAGTAGGGCCCGAGGTCTTTGCATTGGCGCAAGTGCAACAAAGATCAACGGCAGTCATATGATCTCATGGGATCTTTCGATCCCATGTGATCATGCGACAACCGTCCGATGGGGATCTGTTGAGTTTGGTGGGTCCTATGCCAGGGGTGCCAAGGTGTTTGCTGATATGGCGGTCGGAACGAATAGGGGGGTGACATGTGGTGGATCTTGTGGCCCCATGGTGTCAGTGTGGCAAATGGAGGCAGATTTTAAAGGAGTTGTTGCATGATCGCATGAAGGCTTTTTAGCTCATGCAATCATGCGACCGTTGACATTTTCAAAGGGGGCATTTTTTTGTGGGGCCGGACTTTGTTGGCTGAGGTTTAGCGGAGGCCATTTCTTTTCCTTCTAACTTGGCGGTGTCCGTAAAGTTTTCTTTTTTCACTGAGCTCGTGGATATGATTTAGCAATGCCCCCAGACTTGGCAAAGAGCGCGGCTGCGCAGTTAGATTGTTTCGCATAGTCGCCAAATAGATCAGAGGTAAAGAAGGTTATTTAGTGACTTGGAGATTTCTTTAGTGGCGGGTTATCAGGGGTTTACCCCTAGTTAATCAAAGGATTGTGAGATTTAGTGAATCCCTTTGTCGCCAAGTCTCTAGATGTGAGTGGGTTAAGTCAAAGGTTAACGTCATGCTTTGGCTTGGCGGTTAAATCTATTCAGCGATCTAGCGACTGTGTGTTCGCGCAATCTCTCATTCCTGGCGGTTAAGTCCCTAACATCCTATGACTCGGCGGGCGGTTATCTTTCCTTTAGTCGCTAGGTCTCCAGATGTTGGCGGTCTCAGCTATGCGGTTAAAAATGAAGTAGGATCTACGGCTGGCACATGATCTAATGGAATATTCTTGTGCCTCGTGATCATGCGATAACCATCGATCTTCATTTCAATGCAACGTATGCTTCATCAATAGGTCTACTACCACGTAGTCTGAGGTATCTGTTTCTGATTGGTCAAAGGTAATGATGTGGAAATTTGTCAGCGGACCCAGCGGGCTGTCAAGCTTTTGATCCGATGGCTAGCGTGTATTCTCATGGAGCTTTTCTGACACACATGATCATGCGACAACTGTCGATCTTGGTTTATTACTAAGGCTCTAACGGTGGGTCCTTTCTCGCTGATGTGCTCATCTTCTATTGGTCATCATATGCCGATGGGGATTTGCAAGTAGACACACGTGTCAGTGGGGTCCTAGCTCAAGTAGGATCTATGGTTGGCGCATGATCGGAAGGAATATTTGAAAGGTATGAGATCTTGCGCCCACTGTCTGATTGGAATCTCAGTTCACGATTGCGCAGTTGGAGGACTTTGCATAGTCGCTGGATGTAACCCGAGGTTAAGAAAAGATCAAATGATCCCACGACTAAAGGGAAATGTGAACCTGAGGTGAACCCGGGGTTAGGATTGCATGAACATCTAAAGCTTGTTGCATGATCTCATGCGGCCTCTTAGCCACATGCGATCATGCGACAAGCCCCTGGTGGTCAATAGGGCTTCGGTGGGCTTGCGATTTGGTGACATGTCCAGTCTACAGTGGGTGGCTAGCGATCGGTGAAGCTTGACAGATGGTAGATTTTGTGGGCCCGAGGTGTCATTTTGTGGTGAAGAGAGATAGTTTTCAAACTTGTCACATGATCGCATGAAGGCCTTTCAGCTCATGCGATCATGCGACCATTGCTTTGTCAATAGATGTAGCTTGTTTTGGCAGACTTTCTTCCAAGGTGATTATTGCGAGCATGGGTAGTTCAAAAATTTATGTCGCAAGGGTGGTTGCAGTTAGAGGAATGTGCAGAGTTTTTTAAGGTGCCGTTTTGAGTCCTTTCCAGTATGGGATTGGATTTTGCGCATTCATGGTAGTATGGGCTTGCAAGGAGGTTGTTGAATCCAGGCTTTTGTGCCTGCAGGCATGATCAATTTAGGCATGGGCATGCAAAGAAGATATCTGATCGGTTGAGATATTTACAGATTTCATTTATGATCAGAAGTGACTATTTTAGGGATGATTATTATAATGCACATCTATGTAGCCCTAATTCGGAGATATTTTGATTCCTACCTGCGTGCAAAGTTGTATATATTGTTTTTTTTTGGAGCTTTTGAGCTCAGAATGGACATTTTGTAAAAAGGGAAAGTCTTTCCTTGGAGAACTATCTGTAGCATTTTTGCTCTCTGGTTTCCCACATCTTGTAAGTTTTCATTGATGAATTCAAATATTGCAAAGCATTTTGTGACATTTTCATTGTCCTCATGCCTTCATGTCTGGATTATCTCTTATTGAATCAAAGTTTATGAATGATTTCAATGATATCTCAGGTTTCCTGATTCCTCTTGCTTTCTACAATTTTGTGTGTTTCCTGTGTCTAATCTGATTTAGGTGTTTTGTGGGTATACTACAGCCCCTAGCAGCCTTGTCTCATTCCTACACCTAGTTATAGAAAAGGATGTTTGTTTGCAGGTCATAGATTGAGTCCCCTATTCATAGCCTCCTATGAAATACTTATGCAAGCCTATTCAATAAGTTGTAATCTCTTGGACCTGATTCCTTCTTTGGTTTCATCCCTCTGTACTGAGATCCAAACCCAAGTTCGGTGCATCACCTAGTAGGTAGATTTGCTTTCAGTTATTTCCTTTCATGCATTCCTTCTATCCCTTTCCCTCAAAGAATTTACATTTTCTGTCTAAGAGCAAATCAGGGTGATTATCCAAGAGGAACTAACCTAGAATCTGGAGGTCTCATCTCGGTTAGCAAAAGGTCCCACAACCTTGAGATGATTCCCATGTTATACTGGATTATCAAGACTACGAGAACTTGAGATCAGAGGTGCAAATTTAGTGTATAATAGATACCATTGATTCTGTTGATTATTTGGCCAAGCATTATTCCAAGTGGGTTGATTATACTATGGAGGACTTTGGACATTCCAGTTTTGCCACTGACTATTATAAGGACTTGAAATTTGTAATGGGTCTTGAGGCATACCTTGTCTTGTGACCCATGGCCAACGTTGAGAAATAAAGAATACTTGCTCGTCCTCTCCTTCTATCTTCAAGTATTCAGTTGGAAGATGTTGATTCTCCAGGTTTGCGACCAATTTGCATTGACAATCCTTCTTTTGTTTACGGCAATGAGGACATTATTTAGCCAGTTGCACCTCTGCGTCTGCATGTTTCTTTTTAGCTTTCATCATGTCCAGGTGTGTAGCGAAATCATTTATGATGTCTTGCTTGAAGTCTAACAACGGGTTTGAAATCTCCATCTTTGAATTACCAGAGCCATTTCCTTTAGCCACCGTTGAGCGAAATCCCCTTCCTTTCTTGACTGCTGCTCTAGAATAGTTCATACAAATCTTCTGAAGGTCATCCCAGGAAGACTAAGATATATCACCTCCATCCATGAGGTCCAGAGCTTCAAGACAATTTTCATTCACTCCTCTTAGAAAAATCAGCTTCTGTGAATCCTCCTGCAATGCATGTTGCGGGTTCTTTTGTAAATTAAATAAGAAGCATGATATGTAGTCCTTTAACATCTCATCTTCCCTTTTTGACATATGGAAGATGTCATCTCCTTTTGGATCACTTCCCTTGTAGTATTCCTTATACTTTCTTAGAAACAAATCTCTCATTCCATCCCAATCAGCTATTGCATTCGCTCCTAAACCCATGAACCATCTGAGAGCTGACTCCTTCAGTGTTGCTAGGAACAACTTAAGCTTATGACTATCAGTATCATAGTCAAAAATTTGACACAGTATGTCAAATTCAAACAAAAAGGTGTTAGGATCCTCCATAATAAGTCCATAGAACTTTGGAAGTGCTGAAGCAGGTATGTTCTTGAGGTTAGGATTGTTAATAAGACTTGGAATTGGAAATGGAAATGTAGGAGCTACCATTACTGGAGGTGCTGGATATTGAAACTATGGCTGGAAAGTATTGTTGACTGGAGGGTTTTGAGCAACAAGCAATCCTGGAGTATGATTATTATGAAAACTGGCTAATATTTCTGCAAAAGGACAAAGATCAAATGTTTCTTGTGTGTCTTCTTCTATTGAAGATGATGCAACAAATTCAGGACTAGGTTCAAGAAATGGTAACTCAAGTTCTTCAAACTCTTCTTTCAGTTTGACAGGTTCTTTTGGAAGAAATATGCCATGAACATCTTGCCTTATTCGATGCATGCAAGTTGATGAATTGTGAAGCAAGCTCACAACTTCTTGGTATTGACTAAAAATAGGAAACTAATCTGAAAAATAAATGACTCATTAAGGTTCTTAGTTTGACACCATCCCCGACAACCGCACCAAAAATGAATAGTCTCACAATAGGTAGAGATAATCATGCCATTGTCTCTCTTAAGGGTAATATATCTATGCTACAGATTACCTATCCCCATCATGAAATGCATTTAGATTGTCAACCCAGGGACGTAGTCTTGAAATGGGACAGCACAGTTTGTGCACTAAGTTCCTTTAGATGTCATAACACCTATGCTGCAGGAAGATAAAATGCATGAAAGGAATCTATGTTATTGCTACAGGAAAGTAAACACACTTGACTATTGAATGGAATTAATATAGAAAACTTATGAAATGAATATAAGCCTGTCTAACAACTCAAAACATTCACTATACCCGTCTCTGCAAATGCTGCAGGAACAACCACAGTGGCAATGTTATAGGAGTAAAACAGTAACTATTTGAAAATAGGAAAAGTACATGAAGAAAATCTATTCTAACTTAATCTAATCCACCTTCCAAGTGGGCCCCCTTGGTTGGCTTCTTCTAACTACTCAACACAAGAAATAATCCAAAATCACTCTTCCATTAAATCCTTCTTAACTGGTTACATAACAACTGAATAATTCATGAAGAAAAAAATAGAGCAACTTCCACTATACTGAATACATAATTCTATATTTTCTCATTACCTACTAAATAAATCAAAATCCCTTTATATCAAGGATTGACGCTTATTGAAAACATAATAGAAAAGTCTCATTAAACCTCACCAAATATGGAGATAAAACAACCACGACATAATACAATTACTATTGACAACAGGATAACAGTTCTGAGGAAATATAGCAAGACTAATTCCCTATATTCTCTAGAACAACAACTCCTTCAAAGCGCTGCATATCCATTGGAACCGTGTTGGATTCTCCTGCCACGGTTGGTCTTCTAACGCTCCTTCTTTAATGCAGTTGCGTGACTCTTTACACCTCTCCTTGTTTACCTAAAAGGTTAGTAACATTCGGTACACATATGCAAGTTAACATTTTCAACTCCTACTTAAATGTTAGAACACAGCTTGAAATAACTATATGAAGTACTACATTATATTTATAATAGTCAACAAAACATATCACTCAAGCTACCCATAGATTTTGTGGCTTTAGTTGTACTTAGCATAAGTTCACATAAGTATAAGTCATAAATGTTTTGGAAATGTTTGTCAGAGAATCAACAAAATATGAAGATTATAACAAAATTGAGGCAATAATTGGACTCATCAGAGATCCCAATGATCAAACATTCCCAGAAGATCTTATTTCAAAATATCTTGCACCTCTCCATGTTTTAAGCATAATAACATATGACTAAAACTATTCAAGATTTTATCTTTGGATTGATTTGAATCTTTAGATGAGAATTATGATGTTTCTTCGTATTCTCCTTATCCTTTATATATAATTACTGATCATTCACCTTTATTAATTCCTTGTATAGAATCATTGATTACTTGTGCACAATCATTGATTGAGGTTCCTATCATTCCTATTCAACAAGACTATCATTTCCTTTCAAAATTAGCTTTTTCAAATAAACATTCAATATGTACATATAATATTTTTGTGAGTCTCATATTGTAGATTTAAATAATACATTTGATGAGTTATCTCTTTTTCTTTTCTAATACTTGTTACACTATTGTTACCAAATCATTATCATTAGCTCTCATTCAACATTAGTTTCCACATAGTCTGAGTTTTTCACATAATCTATTGATTGAGAATTTACCTAGTTTAATTATGTAATCATCATCTTCCATGGACATGACAACACGAGAATAAATTACAAAAAAATTTCATAATACATCTTTATGCTTTTCCCTATCAATTCCTATTTGGACTAGGAAGAATTCTTGCATTTTTACTTGGTTTTGTTTCTTCGTAAAAGGAGGAATATTTTTTTTTAGGCATTGAATAATTTTTTATCATGAATAATATATCATTTGCATAGGATATTACACATATTGTGTGGGTATGTGTAGTATGTATATTTCCCTCTTATAGGGGGTTATTGATTTTATATTTATGATGAATGTAATCCTTGGGGTCATTATGAATCCTCCATTCATCACTTTTTTTAGAAATTTTACATGAGTTCTTTCTTGCATTCTCTCTTTTAAAGACATTTTTTCTATGTGAATTTTCTCTTTTACTCTGTTTGTGAATTATCACATTAAATGGGTACCTAACATGGCCTAATGTCCAAGACCCAGTATCCTTGCATATTTGGATTATTTCGGTTGTCTACTACTCCCTAAATTATACTTAAGAGGTGGTGTTGGTGTGAATAAAGTATTTTACCTAACTATTTTATCTAGTATGTCCTATTCACATGTTAAGTTTACTTAGGTCCTAGAAATAATAGTTGTTAATGAGATATTATATTATCTTATCCAATTTAGTTATTGTGTACTAAATTATTTAATATTTATTAAGACACATGTAATAATTTTTTATAATCCTATCTTTCACCTTTCTTATATAAGTAAGATCTATTATACACTTTGTATCATGGGATATTCATCATAAGAACAAACATGTAGATTATAGGGGTGCACATATTTTTGATATATTATTATTCATTCTATGTTATTGGTATCCTTAAGCATGGGAAACTATTCTCTTTCTATACTCTCTTGTGGAAGGATATTTTTTGTGCAAGTGATCTTAGGGCACGTGAGATAATTTTTTAGCTCCTACATTTCTAGTATTCCCTTTAGAATTATAACGGATTTTGAGCTATTAGTTGTAAGATAATACTTGTAGGTTGGATAGTTACTAATGATAGTGTTGATGGGTTTTTTTAGACAACTTAGATGAAATAGTAAGTACTTTACTTCTCTTGAAAGGAGATAAAATCTTAATTACTCAAAAAGGACTAAATCAATTATTTGACAGTTGGAATTCAATCTACAAAATAACTCCATGTTCAATGTGTATTTGTTGTTTCAACAAGGATCCTTACACTTATCAACTAGAGATTTAATAAGGTCTTTTGATATGATTTTGTATGAAGAATGAAACCCTAAAGACTTTCTTAGATTTGAGATCTAAAAATACTTATTATCATCTCATTTGAAAATGAAATAGTTTTTTTATAAATAATCTCTTAATATCTAAAAGAAATTTCAAAACTTAGGTGAGAAAGGAAGGGTCAAAAACTCTTATGGACAACTACAAGAACAATTCAATTCTTTAGATATATAGATCCCCATAAAAATAGTTCTTATTGAGAGAAGATCCCAAAGCCACAAAAATAGTGCATATTAAAGGAAAGAAATATTTTAAATCACAAAAACTTACCTAAATACTCTTGAGTCTAGTGCAACTTAAGAAAAATTTCACAATTGAACTAAATTCAAAAATAAGCTCAACCTAACTGTGTAAACTAACTTTCAGTTAGCAAATTACAAATGGTATGAATTGAAAATCCATCAAATATCTTAATAATTCATTATCAATGCAATTGAGCTTTATCTAACCATGGAGAGGGAACTGTGAAGATTATTGAAATAGTAAATAAAACATTGAAATTGATGTTTTTATTGTATGAATTTTAAAATAGCTGAGTTGAACAACTACCAATCTTAGGAAAAATGAATCGATTTTGAAGAGAAGGCAAGGAAACTTAGTATACAAATGAAGTGTGGGGATGAATCAAACACCAAGAATTGAGATCATATAATTATCATTTATTATTTGGTGTAGAAATACTTACCATCCATCTCCAAATAACTTAGAGCAACCTTTTTCCTTTACAAAAAAGAATAACAAAATGTCTCTTTTATATGGACTTTCCAAAGACAAAACAACCTTTACATGATAAATGGAATTAGAAAATGTATTATTGGCATAATTTTCAAGGTCGTGAAAATATAACAAAATATCTTATTTCTACACAAATAGGCATAAAATTCAAGAAGAATATATTAGGCACATACCTCTAGGTTGTTAAAATGTTTTGAATAAATACTAAGACTCTAAATTGCATCTTCAATAGAAAATTTTCCTTTATTAAAATATACCATGAGTACATCCAATATTGGAGTGATTTCTTCTAGAGGAGGACAATAAGTGACATTAGTTATGTATCACTATGCATCATTTATCTTGGAAAAGATATTGTATGAATATTTTCTAGTATGTGTACCATCTTTAGAACACTTAATTTTGAACAAAAATGAAGCAACATCATGTAAATTTACTTGAAAAATTATCCATATGATTAACTTCCATATAATGATGCTTTCTATTGTTTCTTGTGAAGATTAACATCAAATGAGAGGCTCTTATCAACTTCTTTTCTAATTAGTGCCTCTAAAAAGTTTTCATAACTATTCAAAGTGTCATCACTTTGAAACTTCGTATGTTTAGTCTCATTTTTAGTATTCTCTATTGGTTCTCTTATGTACTTAATTGCTTCTCTCTAGTAATATGCCTCTTACATAGTCTCTTTAGTCAAAATATTGACACAATGAGGAAGGAGGATGGGGCCAAAGGCACACCTAGCTACCAACCTACCTGCAAGATCAACACTTGAAAGAAACAACACAAGACTGGGAGAGAGAGAGAGAGAGAATGCACAAAACTAAATTTATTATTCATCACAAAACTTCATACATGTTGGGCTATAAGGCCTTCCTGATTATGGCTAATACAATCAGAAATCAAATAAAAATAGTCCTCATACATGTGAGGATCTGCCAACCTTTGTATTCCATCCTCTCAATCCGCTGCCTAAGATCTACAACATACTACTCTATTTAAACAAGAGGCTACAAAAAAAAATAGGTCGGCCTTAAGATCCATTACATCCAACATTGGAGAAAGGGATGACCCAGATTTAGGTCCACACACCTCCCAATGATCAACGAAACCATTAACTCTGCAACCAAAAATTCAATACACAAGTCAACCTCAAAAAAGATCCAAAATAAACCACTTGGTGAGCAAGACTACCGAGCAACCAAAACTGACTCAGTGAACAACCGAACCAAGCAACAACTGAGCCCCATCGGTAGAAACAAGAATACTTCACTGAGAGCCCAAAAGTAGCTACCAAGCACATCTAACAACTCTAACATGTTTTTGGTGATACAAGATTGCCAAGAACCCAAGATGCTCCTACATCACATATTTTCCTATATTAAAACTTCCATGGGCATTTTACACATGGTATCAACTATAAAAAATAATTAAGGGTGAATTTTTTTGTCATTCTTACATTCATCAAAAATATATTTCATGTTCTTTCCTAGAGTGAAGAAATATTTCTACATTATATTGTGTCATTTACTACTTGGTAACCATAATAAAAATGTTATCAAGTCAAGACACAGTAGCTTGGGTTAACCCATTTTATCTTTTCTAACTCGTATACTTATTGCTTTGAGAAAATTAAATGAGGAATAACAATTCCCTATTTTATCTAAATAGAATTGTAAGACACTTGATATATTCCTACAATTTTTGTTTGTATATATTTAGTGAATTAATTCTTATTCATCCTTTGTACAATTATACTCAAAAAATATTGTAGCTCTCCAATCTACTTTTTCTAGTAGTAGGGCCCAAGTCAATGGTAGAGACACTAAAGTATTGCATTTTCATATCTCGATTATCTTTCTCTATGATAGGTGTAGCAACATATACTACTCTAAGTGTTGAAGAGTCATAAGAAATATGAGATCTCATTCATGCCCTTTTATTTTCCCTAGGATTCTCATTTTTTCTTAGAAAATTGACTAGGTCTAGAGAAAGAACCTCAATGAAAAGATAATCCTATTTCACATGAGACTATAGCCAAATATAATTATAGACTCTTTCATTGTATATTATTGTGGTGATGGAAGACAATTAGGAATATCTTGTTGATAATTCACTTCATTAATTGATTCCTCACTGTGATCTTGATAGTCTTTTGGTGAGCCATGTTTTCCCTTTTTCTCAATCAAAAGAATCTCTATTGCAACATCATGTTGTACATTTTCAAACTGATCAATATCTTGATCTGGCACCATTTAATCAATAATCTTTATTAATCTACTATTTCTTTAACAAAAATATTAAGTTATGGCCTAGGAGGAGGAGAAGGAATTCTCATATGACTATCTCCTTGTTCTTTCAATTGCATAAACTTGGTCAATAGTCTTTAGAGATGGAGGTTCCAAAATTGTAGAATATGGGGAATCCTCTGCAGAAAGACCTACTTGAGATATCATTGTCCTATTCATCTCTAAAAGAAAACCCATTGTAAATTTCCAAGGAAAGGTCTTGGTAAGTTGGTAATAGGATGAAGGAATGGTGAAAGGAATGGAGAAAGGAAGATGTGTATGCTATGTTAGAAAGGATGGTGCAAATAATAGAAATGAAGGTATAAGGTATTATAGGCATAGTTTGTTAAAAAAATGTTGATAAAGGTAATGAGATGGAATGAGTGTAATTGAAGGAGTGGGTAGTAGTTGGCTAGAATAAGTGGAAAGGGGTGGAATGATGGTAGTAGTAATCTCAATCCCTAATGTCATAAAATATTGAGTAATGCATGGGGTCGAGGTAGGAGAGGATATGGTATTATGGATGAGGAAGAAATAATATGAGGAATGGTGACAAGAGGTTCATCATGTGGTGTTTATCTTTTTCTAATTTTGTCCTTTTTGCAAGAGGTTCCTCATATTTTTCTCATTTTATATTTTTCTAATCATTTACCTTGATCATTCTTCCTTCTAAAAATTTCAATTCAAGAATTTACTTTCCTCCAAATCTCCTTGATCCTTTTTTAATTATGTTTATCATTGTTGTAGAGGATATTTTTGTTTCTTCTTATTCTTAATGTTCTCATCATCATTAACCTTAGAAGGCCCCTCATTAGAGGGTTTGGATTCATCCATATCCCTTTTTCCCAACTTTGATCTTGACAACATTGAGAATCTTTATTGAGCACCATGCATCTTCTATACTTCATCTTATTCACACCCTCATTAAAAAATTCATTTTCCTTTCCATTAGGTTATCCACTCGTTTCTTCCATAATCCATTATCATGAACTTTCATATTCTAATAAATCCTAAACCAATCCTAACCATTCCTAAACATCCCTAAACTATTCCTAATCTTTTTTTCTAGAATACAAGAAAAGAAAAGAAAGATTATAGGGAATTATGTTTTCTTTTCAAAGGTATTTTTGTAACCAGGTACAAAAATTCAACATACATATATTTCTGAGATGACCAATTGAAACCCGTATTGTATAATCAATCTGGGTATTTTCTAATACGATCTCAAGGATCTAATTTAGATTTTCTTTACAATTCAAATACTAGATCTAAATTTCTCAAATGAATATATCATTAATCTGAACCTAGGGTTTTCAAACAAAATCATCTTTCACAAAATTTCCAATAATCATTAATTTCTACCAATATTCACGAATTCCAATACTAATTGAAAAATCAAGAAAGAATCAAAACAAGGATTGCATGTAAACCAAAATTTCTTACAACCAAATTTTATAATTTTCACAAGAAGAGGAAACACATGAAACAATCTCAAACATCCAGATCTGGCAGGCACGAAGAATACACTCCTTTCAAAATTACAGAAATACAATCACAAATGGTATCAAACCCTACCTTAAACACCAAAAGATAAATCTGATGATGACCAAAAATGAAGACAAATCCAAGCTTTTAGAAAATAGCACCAAATTTAAATCCTTCACCCAAAACTTCTCCAAACTTGTGTGTTGAGAATAATGGTAAAACCTTCACAATATAAGAAATTCAATTCCACATGCAAAGGTTGGAACTCAACTTCACAGAGAGCCTTGTTTACATCAATTCCTAATTTCCCTTAATTTTGGTTCTAAACTCAAGTTTGATTTTCTAATTGCTCTTGTTGAAAACACTTAACTCCAAATTGACTAATTCTTTTAATTTTAATTTATTCAATTTTGATTGTGCAACTTAATGCATTCTAATTAATTTAAATAATAACATTTAGTCTACTTTAATTTTCCATGTACTATTGAATTTCTCAATTAATAAATACCTTTTATTTGAAAATTTTAAATTTACAATTAAATAAATGTAAAGTGAATTATTTAATTAATGAGAATTATTTAAATAATCATATTTTCACAATAAGCCTTTTAATTAAAAATTATTAAATTTAATAATTGCATTTAATTAATTTTTAATTAATTAAATACTCTCACATTCAAATAGCTAAAAATATAGCAAAAATCTAATTTATTTAAATTACACAATTAATTTAAATAAATTATCTAATTATAGCAATCACATCAATAACCAAAATCAACTCAACTTAAAGAACTACAACCATGCTCAAGGAAGGGACTATAAACTCATGTTCCCTAGACGAGTTTGGAAAGGGTTAAATGTCATAATCCGGCCCACTGTTTCGGGACAATAGTATGGCTTAGGTTTAAGATTTGGATCTGAATATTATCTCTTCTCTTTTACCATCGAGACTAGTGATAGGGCACGCTCATCCTAACAATTCAAGGAAGTCGATGTCTGGTATCTACAAACCTACATACAAGACTTGCATATATATATATATATATATATATATATATATATATATATATATATATATATATATATATATATATATATATATATATATAACAAGCAATGGTGAGGATCGGGACATCATGTGGATCCTACAACCAGGTAATTACGACTTTGTCCCTCAACCATATCAAACACTTCATACAGGAAAATAAAAGATACATGATCACCATACACATGCAAGTATGGGGTAAGTATAATCATAATCATAAGCATCATTTTAAAATATTTAAATCATCATAATAGCTAACATCATCTAATTGTATCAATATAACAACCATAATCATCCATTTATTATAATCACCATGTAATGTCATACATCCAAAACCATAATATAACTGAAATATCAACACACACATAAAAGTGGCCTAAAAGAGTTTGGCAATATAAAATTGAAAAGAAAACTATGGGTGGGCACTACATTCACCCTGTTAGGAGTGTCCTGGTAAAAGGACTTTGAACACTCTTTATAATGTTACCTTTTTTAAAGATTTAATAATAAGACTGTTAGGTCTACTCTGTTAAAAGATTTCTCTGTTACAAATGCTAATAAGTAACAGTAAATATATTAACATGTAAACTTGCAACTATCTTTGCATAACCAGATCCTTTGTGCGCTCTTCTATCTTCACTTCAATCCTTCACTTTCCACTGGCTTCAACACTTCGTCAAATCCTGCTTTCTGACTTGGATTTGTTGTGTTCCTTCTTCACTGCATCAGTCAGTGACTCATCAACTTTTCACTTTGCTAGTTATTTGTGCATACAAATCCATCCTTTATATAGACTTCCTTTTTGTCGTTTAATCTCATCTATTACATTTTCCTTTGATCAATCTCAGCCGTCCAATTCATTTTACAAACTTATTCACTGTACCTGGTTCTCGGTAACATGTTTTCTCTTCACCTCAGAACTTGAACTTTCTTGAAACTTGTTCCTTCTTTTTTAACCGTTTAGATCTAATTCGTAGATCATCATCATGAATTTTCTTGATCATAGATCTCTCTAACTTTCCTTATCATCATAACCTTCCAACTCATCATAGCTAATCATTAAATGTCTTGATCTTTGTATTTAATATTTGTTCCTTGCTCAGTGGATAACTCTGAATTTAGGTTAACTTTGCTTGGCACCTAAAAATTTATGCTTGGTGCCTTGAGTTCCTTTGCCTTTACCGAAACATACTCTTCTTTTACCGAATTATTTTTCCTCTTTACCGAATAACTTTTCCTGCTCGATAGCCAAAATAGTTTTGCTTACCAACTTGTCAAATCTTCATTACCGTGCTTTACCAACTTGATATAATCATATGTTAGGTAGAAAACAATTATATCAACATAATCTTAGCATTGTCGAATCTGTATTAGTTGCCTATTTAAGTTCATCAACTTCACAACATCTCATTTCTTCTTCTTCTTAACTCATTCAACTTATATCATATACCAAATGATATGACAACATAATATAAATTAGAAATCAATTGATTGACATCAATGACAAGATAATAATTGATCTAACCTTTCTATTATCTTGTATTCTTCTGATCTTGGTCGGTCTTCATCATCATCACCATCAGTTATAGTAACATTATTTTGACCAATTTTTTTATTAGCTTGAACGATTCCTTATTTCGCTTGACTAATTTATATATTTTAATTCAATCAAATAATTATTTAAAAACCATTTTTTTTTGTAATTTAAAAATAAATTTGATATTGTTTTAATAACATTATTTTTTTAATTTAATCTTTTTAAATAAGTTTTAATAATAAAAGTTTAATCCTTTGTTATCATACGCTTTAATACGTTTTGATAACATTTAAATCATTTCTAATAATGTCTCTATAAGTTTTTTTAATTTCATTAGTGATTATCATTTTAACACCTTATTTTATATTTAAATTCAATATTTTTTCAAAAGTTTAAATCTTTTGTTTGTTTCTATTCATTTAATTTATTTTCAACAGTTTGTATTTTCACTATCATTTAATTACTTTCCTTTCATAATTAAATTATTTTGTTAGTATAATAAATTAATAGTTCACATAAGTTTAAATTTGTTATTGATCAAGGTTTCTAATCAAGTTTTTTTAATATCATTTATACTGATGTTTATCCAAGCTTATTACAGATTTTCTACAACTGTTTCATGCTTCAATTAAAGTTTTAATTTCTTGTTTATCACTTAATACCACTTATATTAAAGATTTCACAATTTTTTTTTAAACATTAAGCTTCTCGTTTATCCTATTGTTTAACATTCAGTCAAACTTCAATACATTATGTGTTTTCATATATTATTTAATGTTTTTCAATCTGACCGTATTCAAACTTAATATTTTGACCCATATTCTTAATTATATTATTTTTTTAATTCAAAAATAATATTAGCTATTTCATATTCTTTTTCTTCAAATGGTTGAAAAATCTCGAATAAAAGTTTGTTTCCAAGGAAGTACCTATGTTTCCTCTTTTGTTTAAGATATATGTACTTATGTTTACTTTCAATGGAGTTTATAACTAATATCTATAATGTTTCTTAGTGCTCATCTCTTAACAATGCATCTATTTTAAGTTTGTTCAAGGTTTATGAGATATCTTATTCAATTGCCTTCATTATTCATTGATTAGCATCATTTGCTATCAATTTTTTATATATGATCTATTGATATGCACATAGTTACAATTTTATGCTTTTACAACATCTCTTTATATGCACATGCTGGCATTTTATGGTTTTATACCATTATTGATATGCATTTTATTGCATTTTTTTGTAAGTTGCATCGGGAGCCTAGTTTTCAAGGTTAACACAGTTGCCTTATTCTATGAAGGGGACCATGGAGTATCCCTCCATCCTAAAGTTGGTGTGCACTTATCTTATATGGAGTTTCCCTCCATTTTATTCCTCATAAAGAGGATTTTATTCATGGAGTTTCCCTCCATTTTCAGATGTTTTGGCTCATCTTGATATTTTCCTTGTGGTGAGGAGGTCGCTCTTGAAATCCTTTTTGCACTTTGTTGGATTTCTTATATATATTTGAAGGCAATATGTTTTATCACTCATAATCTTTTGTTTATGGTTCATGACAGTTATCATGCTTGGCAACTCAAATCATGGGTTGATTTGGTGTTTGAGTCACATGTTCTCCTGATTTATCTTTGTCTCTCTCATATTTCTTTGCAAAATATACTAATGTGATAATGCCCTACATACTTCATTGCTTAAATCGTGGGTCATGTAGATGGTGGTTTCTAGACCCATTCACTTGCAGTGAGATGACTCATTAATGAACTATCTATATCCATGTGATTGTTGCAGTGTTGATGCAAGTATCATTAGTTGGCCTTATTTTGGGTCATTTGTGCATTAGTATGTTTCTTTTATGAGAGAATTGATTACGTTTCTTGTTCCTCGCTTGTTCTTTTTTAGAATTTGAGCATCTGATTTATCTTGATATCATGTTAGCTCCATTGCACTTTTGATGAAATATCATGCATTTATCTCTATCCATCTAGCTTATTTTAAACTATAAGAGTTCCTTACAAATATTTTTTGATGTAAAAGTTTCAGAGTTACACTAACTTGAATATCAGATGCCATTCTTCTTGTGGATAGTTTCTTTGTTTATGTTTCTATGTTTCTTTGATTCAGGTGAATCTTCAAGGCCCAATTAAGGAATCAATTCATCTATACATGTCTTATAATTCAAGAAGATTACTTGAAGATGTGGATATCCCTCCACTTAAACACAATCAAATGTAACTTTGTACCATAAAGTTGAATTCACCTCAAGTTGTAGATTTTTGTAAAAATCGGGTTTAATTCCCATTGATGTAAACTCCCCAAGTAAAGATTAAGGGGAGGGGTTGGGGGGTGTTAGAATAGTTAATTTTTCTTTGGTTGTATTTATTTATTTATTTGAGGATAAACCAAGGTATCCTTTTTTATTTTATTAGGAGATTCTATGGAATCCGTACATATATTTTGTCCTATAGTCCAAGTGGGAGGACATGTCATTTATTGTATTTCATTTATTAAGAAAATTAGCTCATCCTCCTCAAGAGGATCTTGACACTTTGCACACACCTATTATGAATGGTGGCATTCATAAACTTGGGAGTTATATAGTAACTCCTCTCCTCTCTCATTTCTGATGATGAAGTTATTGTAATGAGCATCTTGCTCTTTCTCTCTCTCTCATTTTCTTTATTTAGTCTATGGCCTCATTCATAATATCACAAGGGGTTTTTCTTTGCTTTTCCCCTTTCAAAATCTTCTTGTCTCCTTCATTTGGCTTTTGGGTGCTTACTCCTACTTTTTGTTTTTCTCATGGTAACATCATCTTCGTTATCTATCTCTTGGATTACGTTCATTTCCTCGCTCTTGTTATTTTCTTTACACTACCTTTAAGAAATGACCAATACAGTGGTAATGGCCTTAAAACAAGAATTCACCCAAAAATGAAGGGGAAGAGTGGGGAGACAAACCCACACTGGATGCTCACTAAGTGGTTCAGTAGGAGGGTTAATGGAGATTGTCCAAGGTTTGGCTGAGAGAGAGTCAGACCTCAAAACCCATAACTTTCTCAACACCAAATCTAGATCTTTAGAAGAAGAAAAACCAACAATAAAAAGCCCCTTTGCACAAGGGAATAGCTCAATGTTACCAGAAACCTAAGATCTTTGAGAATCCATTACCTAATGATAAAGATATGGAAGAGAAGGCCGAAAACTAGCAAATGTACAAACCAACCCACAACATTGGTAGAAAAGCACATAATCTACCACATCCAGGCCACGCACAACCATAGGGGATATCTAAGCACATGGAAGAGGTCAAGACTTCTCCTTTGAAGGAATAGAAGCAACAGATTTGGCTACACGAGAAAAGCTTCATCCACCAATAGTAGAGAGATGCTTTAGGAGAGGGACTCCCTCATTCACAACCTTTGCAGACCCAATATTAAGTCTCTAAGAAGAGTGCCCAGTGAGCACCGCTCTAGCAGAAACCTTTCCACCAACAATACCAGGAAGAACCCCTAAATCACCCACAACTAGAGGTGGAGTAGCACTTAGCAAAGACCCCAACCCTGGGAGCGTTGAGGCAGAGGGATCTGAGCAAGAGCCAAAGACAACAACAATGATTCAACACCTAAAAAAATAAATAAAAAATAAAAAATAAATTAAATCCCTCCGCGCACAAATAAAAAATTAAGTGGTAGACATGAAAATTTAAAAAAATTGTTTTACCCCCAATTCCAATTCTAATTCTAATTTCATCTTTTCAAGTGAAAGATGTAAATGTTCATTTTGGGCAAAATGAGCATTTACATCTTCCTATTCTATTTTCATATTGCACTCCCAAACTAAAGATTCTACGAAATCGGAAATCGCAAATGTCAATTCCATATTAATTCCCCAATTGGTAGCAGGAATTAAGAAATGATGGATTTGATCAAATGCTGGAAATGGTCAAATCATGGATTTGATAATCCGATTTTTCATTTTTTGATAAAGTTACAAACTATCGAGACAAATAAAAAATAAATTAAATCCCTCCTCACACAAATTAAAAATTAAAAAATTAAGTATAGACATGAAAAATTTAAAAATTTGTTTTCTCCATTCAAATTCAAATTCCACCTTTTCAGCTGAAAGATGTAAATGCTCATTTTTGGCAGAATGAGCATTTACATCTTCCTATTGTATTTTCATATTGCTCTCCCAAACTGAGGATTCGACGAAATGGGAAATAACAAATGCCAATTCCAGGCTAATTCCCCCTACCAAACGGGCCCTTATTGATTGAAGTAATCCTTGAAAAATGTGGGTTCTCATCCCACAGAATTTATTGTCAGGATGAATCAAATATAATATAGATTGTTTATCGTTTAGTCAAACGAGAGCAAGGCTAAAACAATAAAAGGAAAGTATTGACACTATTTTTACGTATCAAATACATTATTTGAATAGACCATGAAAGAAAAATCAGCATAGGAACGCACTCCAACTGGTAATTTGCCCAAGTTGAGGTCCTTGAAGAGCAAGCAGTGTTATACCATACATTTACAAGTGAAGGACAGAATGCAATTTTATTTATCATTTTGAATCAAATTCTAAAGTACAGGGAACCTTCCGTTGCATGAACATGATGTTGTAGTTCCAAAAGGAACTTCTTAATTGCTTACAAACTAACTTCTTTATGGGAAAATAATTTAGTAGAAACGGAATTTTACTACTTGTCACCATATGAACATTTCACAAACTACTTCGTGGAAGAGAACTCTGCTCAAGACTAGAGTACATGTCTGATATGGCGTTTGCATACTTCGCTTTTGCTTGTGGCCTTTTAATCTGCAATTTGGAATAACATTGTTAAGAATGTAATTGCAAAAAGCCATTGGTTACATGCTTCATCTTGAATTTAATGATATCGCAAACCAAACAACCATGTTTTCAAGAAACATGTGAATGAATATCTCTACATCACCTTTAAAGTTGGAGTAATGAGTCCATTCTCTAGACTGAAAGGCTCTGCAACTAATGTAACTGCTTTTGCCAACTCAAATCCTCTTAGCTGCACATTCGCCAAGAAAAAGTTACAATGCATCTCAAATAGTTCAATCTATCACATTATAGAATATGATGCTTGAAAAATATCAAAAGTGCACCTGGGCATCACGCCCAATAGCATCCATGTCTGCCAACACAGCTGCCTTCGCCCTTGGATCAGAGCAGAGCTGATCCAAATTCTCAAACTGTTCTCACAAAGGAATGTAGCAAACAACATTAGAGAAAGAAAAATCAAGTATATATGTATGGTAGTCAAAGAGTATTCTCCAGGGCACAACAATATTGACAGTTACCAAGCTGAGAATCTAATAAATTTTCTTATATGGACTACCTTAATGCCTTCGGATGTAGCCCATTCTTTTAAAATATCAGGCTCCACAGAAACAATTGCCACTAAACTTGAGTTTAAACTGTCACCTGAACCAATCATAGCCAGTTAGCTAATACCAGAATCGACGAGCTTGTAATATTTCAAACAAACTGTGTAGACAGACCTGCGAATGTGAGAAACATTACATACCATATACAAAACACTGTGCAATAAATTTACTCTTAGCATAAACATTTTCAATTTTTTCCGGAGCTATATACTCCCCTTGTGCCAGCTTAAAAATGTTCTTTTTCCTGCACTCAAAAATATAAGATGAATCTCAATAACCAGCGATTTCATCAATTCACCATTGAACATGCACATATATATTACCTTTTGTCTCTCAGCTACCATATGCATTATAAAACCATAGTTCCTATGGGACGGTGTATAAATGACTCTTAGCAGCTTGTATGCATTTTTAAAGGTTGTAGTTACGGGATAAACACTCTAATTACTCTAAAGTTTGTGACTCTGTTAAGATGCAGAGGTAGGAAAAAGTGAATTGAGAGTGTTGGAGGGATTTTAATATTAATATGATAAAGCTCTGTTTTGCAGGCTTAAGGACTGTCACCACTTTATTGCCACTTTGAAGTACATGAGTGAGAAAGTATTAAGATTTTAGCTGGACTTGGATTTCTCCAGGGCATATGTATCATCTTCCACAGTTTATGAGTTTTCTTTATCTTTCATTTCCTTGCACATTAGATGCTTCTCAGTTTCAATCATGTGTGCTCTCTAAATACTAACATAAGTCTGGAAGTCGACAACCAATCGTTAGAAGTATCCACCCAGCATAATGGATCAAAAAAACACCACCAGTTGGTTTAAGAGGAGATCAGAAATGTTATAAAAACGACTTTTAGCGATAAAACTTCTGCAACAAACAACATAAGAAGTTTAGGGGAATTGTGAAAATTGTGTTCGAAATATAGAGGCACAAATTTTGGACTTCTTTAATTTGATCACTCGTAAAATATTGAAATAATTTTATGATTTGTAAATTAAAAAATAGAAGAGTTGACAGAGATATGTTTAATAGCTGAAACATCAAAACTGACTTGATAGTTTTGAATGCAGACGTGAAGCAAATAATACAATATCACAACTCAAGTTTATCTGCAAATCTTTTGGAAAGAAGCCGTTTTATCTATGCAAAGAAGATAAGCATCTAAATTTCAAGAGACGTGAAAAGTAATTTATGACTATGGAATGAACTAATTAAGAAAGGTGTGAGGAACATTAGGAATGAAAATAGTTGGACATAACCCAAAATAAATGAAACTAAGATAATGTAATCGTAAGTTTCTGGGACTGAAGGAAGACGGGGATGGATGACAAATAATATTGTATTAAAAATTTAAAATAAGAATAGCTTAACGTAAGTGAAAAGACGTGCTCCAGTTATCCATTTGATAATCATAAGAGGTCAGAAAAGATAATCCCAACCGCAGTCTACATGTGAAAAAAATCAAAATGACAAAATGATTTTAATAGCTTAACTTCGATATTTTAATCATACTCTAAATCAGATACTGAGAGAGCCTGTAAATCATTTTCTCATGAGTGAGGAAAAACCTGCAGTTAAGTTATTCACAGGCCAAAGTTGAGCGACAATCCTACCAGTCTCCCCTACAGAATCTCATTCAACAAGGATTATTGCAAAGGTGGAGGCAGCAAGAATAGCTCAAAATTTTATTCATGCAGAGCAGAAGGATGTTTTGATTCATAAAGAAAGAAAAGAAGAATTTCAAGAGGTCGAATATGAGAAATACGATATAGCTAGTGAAGCTGAGAATGATATGGATGGTCTTGCTACCATGGAATCTGAAAATGGAAACAGATTCTGAAAGCAGAATAAAACAGGGACAATTCTGACATAAATTTATAAGGCAAAGAAGCAGACACAGAAATATGTGAGAGGCACAATCAATCTTGTGGATTTGCAAATGCATACATATACTCATTCATCTGTTTTAGAAGATATGATCTGAGAAACAATATGGTCCAATAGAATCCTTAAAATGATCAATTAGGCAACAAAATCAGGGCATGATTAGTGATCACTGAACGTCACTAAAAAATAACATCGTGCAAAGCATTCAACTTATTCGGAGACTATATAAGGCCAGAAATAAAAACTAGAATGGGAATACAACTTGCATGAACCAAAGCAATTTAATGTATAAGTATGCAAAAGAGAGTTGATGGCAATTTAGTTATATTCTCAAGCAGCTACATGTGCATTGTGCAATTTAAGCACACACATAACACCGTGAGATCTCAGAATATAACAATTCTACACTTTGTAACTGGACCCAGGTAAAGAATCCTCTTTTTGAAAAAATATGGACCAAACAAAAAATGACATTTTTTTCACCAGGAAAACAGCAACCTAAACACTTGAGCAAAGCAACTTGATGAAATTTATTTTAGAAGCAAAATATTTAATTCTTCTGAGAAGGATTCTACCTATCAATAATCTTCAATCGCCCTCCAGGAATCCACTGCCCTATATCTCCAGTGTGCAACCAACCATTTTTATCAAGTATCTCCTGACTAGCATGGTATATTCATGTAAATGTTTGATCAGTTAAATTCACAGAAACTACAGAGGATATTGTTTTGCTTGTTAAATTTAAAATGAATTAGGAATGACACATAAATCAACTATTAGTAGCTGAAATCATCTGTACTGTATGCAAAACAACAGAAATTCACTGAAATGGTGCCAAAGCTGAAATTCTGCTCTTATTTTTGAGATCATAAGAACAAAACAGAGCACAAAGAAATTGATCAAACAAATGCCCAGAAAAATAAGAGATTATTACGTTTGAATATCATCTTTATGATATCCCTTAAAAACAGAAGGCCCCCTCACACAAATTTCCCCACGAGGATATGGTTTGTCATTAGAGGTGTAATTCATTTCAGGAACATCTTCAAGTTTTACCTCTGCAGAATAAATAATAGTACAAGTGGTTAGAAACTTAGAATAACAAAAATTGTCTAAGCAAATCAAAACAATGCACTGATCTATCAAAAAACAAGAATGACAGCTACTTGGACCCACCACAAGAAGGATTAGGAGGTCCCACATGACCGGATAAATTGTCACCTTCCTCAGAAAGGGAGATCAGACATGTTGTCTCTGTCATCCCATAACCCTCAGAAACTCTGCCGCCAAAACAACTGCCAAGGAGCACAAATGAGACATTGTACTTAAAATAGCAGCATATCTCTATTTATTTTAAAAGACAGCTCCAAGTAGACGAGTACAACCAATATGAAAGAAAACCATCACTGTACATGAACGTACACTCTCATAAAGTCTATTACTTCGGGAGATATTGGTGATGCTCCTGAAACCATCATGCGAATGCGACCCCCAAGTTTTGCCTTGATTTTATTAAAAACTAACTTGTCCCAAATACCTGAGGGGGCTTTTCCTGAAAAAGAATAGGTCAGCTTTCCAACTGTCAAATAATTCTCCAGTCATTTTAATTATTGCAACAGATAAATAAAGCTCCCTTTCCATTTAAGTCTACAAATGATACAATACATCTAATCAACTCAAACTCATTAACATAGTTGGAAATTACTTAATTTCAATAGACAAATTGGAAGCCATTAAAAATATGGTCATTAAGGCCAAAATGTGAGAGAGAAACTCCCTCCTCATTCCTCAAGAGAGCTTGAATAATTTTGTTGAGCTATCTATTTTAAGGTATAAAATACTGAAATGAAAAAGAAAGACAGGACATTAATCATAGACGGCACTACAAACAACCTCCTCTGCTGCTGACTCACCAGGCCATGCCATCAAAATCAACAGCATAGGTCCATATGAATATTTCAAACTGTAAGAATGATAAGCAACAGGAAATAATAAATTCAGATATAAAAGTTATACACTCTCTCCATCAAACGTCCTTTCGGCACTGGACATTATTCACGCAGAGAACAATGAGCCTATGTAACTTAAGAAGTCAACCATAGCATGACAGCAGCTAGATGAAAAACACAAGTAATAGAAAATTTATACGTTCATGTTGCTTTGTTTACTGGACAACAAAATTTGCTTTATCAAGAGAAAATAAATCACAGATACAATAACATTTTTTAAGAATCAAAATTACCTTGCAAATAGAACTATCTAGAACTATCTGTCTGCAACATATTGATGTTACCAAATTATTTTTATGTATAGCATGTTCATAGTGATACAATGATTTGCAAAGGAGCTAAAGCAATATAAAAATTGCAATGGACATAAGAGGATGAAGAGGTAAGGATTACTCACAACAAATATGAACACCCCTTAACTTACTATTTCTTTCATACGACAAAAATCATTTACACAACCAACCAAAGAGACTGCCACCTATCTCCACTAATTCACAATCAAAATTCTAATTTAACTTAAGTAATTTACCTCTAAACTATGTGGAAATAGAACAGATCTTCATCCAGTTATGTCTACACATTTTTTAGCATGGCCTAATGGTTAGAATTGCCTATGATGGGAAAATACTGCCTAGACGGGGTACGAATACCAGAACTTCAATTGACTTAGTTGTTTGAATCTGTTTGCAAAGCAACAAATGGAAATAAAGCACTATTTAACAGCTAGGTAGGAAAGTCAATGACTTTGAGGCAATGCTCATGTCAGTAATCCCCAACCAAGTTTGTACATCAGAGTGAAAATTGATTAAACGGTCATTCATAAAAGTTACTGGCGGTCAAAGTGTAGGATCCCCTGACAAACTAAAGCAAAGATTTTTCCACTTTCCCACTTATTCAGCTACTGCTCATTTTGTCAAACAGTTTTCATACTAATGAGGATGAGAATGTCTGGGGTTGAAATTTGTATGATCAGGTTTATTATGAATTCATATCCTATTGAGAGTATTCAACATATAAGAAAAACTTTAACACTGCATTCAGCTGGTAGGATATAATCTAAACAGAGATCTGTTATTTTATTTCAGTTCACGGGAAACATAAATTTGCCACTACAAGATATTTCAATGTCGATATTTGCAGATAGTACACAAGGAAGATTAATTCTGACCTCTTATTAAAGCCCACCAAAATTGTCACAATGAAGTTTATCTCCAGAATCACCCACTTCAGCATTCCACACCATAGAGCGGGATTTCTCACAAGATTCCACACGCAATAGGGAAGGAACCCACACTTGTGGAAGGAAGAACTGCTGCCAAGAGGGAAGTTTGCACTTTCAGTTTTAACTTTAATGCAAGGAGGCTCACAATATGAAGAAGCAGCTCACACTGGCTATAATTTTGCCCAGAAGCAATATAAGATAGTCATCCCACTTCAATGTTCAAACATTCCAACTCAGCTTACTTTCAAATTCCATGAGGCGATATTGACTCGTGCCAAACAAATCTTCAATGCAATATTACCATCGAATTGACCAGCTTTAATATTTCAATATAGCCACCAAAGCACACCATACATGTACAAGTATCGCCCAAAAACTGCTAATGTATCCTGTGGTGGTCCTTGGAAAAGCCAATCAGGAACTCCGGGGGCAAGTCGACTCTGCAAATATATGTTCACAACTATGCAAATGTTCCATACACAGGAATTTAACTAGTAATTGCTCATGTAGAGAACTTGCATTGCATGAAAACAAATTTAACAAAAACTTGGAATACCCAATAACTGTTGCCTACATAAGACTCAAGGAAGAGTCATTGTGTGCCTGGCAATAAGGAATCGAATAATACAAACATAGAGTAATTTGATGTTCCTGATATCTTCAAAATATGAATCCCATTGCACAACACAATGTTCAACCTAATTTCACTTCATCATCCATTAATAATATCTTTCGTGAATCACAAATAATATTTCATCACCCAACATAATGTTTCACTTCCAATTTAATAATCTTCCGATACCTTGCCAATATTTCTTTAATAAATAGGTCCCCTCAACAGTGTGTAGTCATTTCATGCCAAATAATATTTCATGGTTGCGATGAAATCTTCAGAATAAATATTATCTTTCGAAACCTCAATACAAAATAATTGCCTGGGTAAGTGCCAGATGTGGAAATATAAATAACTCCAGCAATAATATATGTTATTCTTTCAATTAATAATATAATTGCTGAGGAACATACAATCACTCTCCAAACACTTATTTTCAAGCCATCATACATTTATCCTAGAAAATACCTGCAAATAACCCTTATTCTGGAAAATAATAACTTACCTCTGCAAATTCAACTCCAATGGAAACTTCACACCATCTGCAGAACTTCCAACCATTACACACCAACTGAGAAGCCTGAGTGACTCTTCCAAGACCATCTATAGGGTAGATAAGTCTCACTACCTAAAATGGTGTCCTCAGGATTTCTGTCCTGATTCTCTAAATGTGAGCACCTCTCAAAATAATAATGTAACAAAACACAAATCATTCCATGTCCCATATCAACTCCAAAGTCACTTTTATAATTAATGCCAATAGATTTCCACAATCCATGAATTTTTTGTTGCTAGTGCTTCTGGATTTGATTGTGTCTGAGGTTTTTGCATCAACGTTTCAGATCACACTCCGTGATTCATCCTGTTTTTGCATCAACGTTTCAGATCACACTCCATGATTCATCCTGATGATGGATCACGTAGTGTGATCCAAAATGTTGATGCAAAAACCTCAGACACAATCAAATCCAGAAACACTAGCAACATTTTTATAATATTATTTTCAGTTTTCCCACATGGTTATCTAATGACTTTAACTAATCAATTGTCAAAAAGGGGACATTACAAGTCCTCCCACACCTAGATTGCTTGCCCTCAAGCAATCCACACTTGTAAACCAATCACCAAGGTCCCATATCAATCTTAGTGGCCGGTATGAACTGCTAGAAACATTGTGTTGCAAGATGTCTGCCCCTGCTACCTCCTTATCACTCTTGGAACTGAATCGGATAATTATCTATTTAAAACTAGCAAACTGGCCATTCTATATCTTGGCCTTACCCAATATCAATTGTGCCACTCCGATTCCCACTTTCTTCAACTATTTGCAAGAAATGTAGAACAATCTCCATCGTGAGAATTAATGAAGGCTAAATTGCCTACCTCAATGTTGGCCTCATCACGCACAAGCAATGCCAACATCCTCTTCTCCATCACTACCGTCGGAGGACTATTAATTAACGCCTTCAACACTATCTTCCTCTTATCAATAGTGAACTCCAACTCCCTTGTTTGGAAGTTTTGACTGTATTTGCCAATTGAGTGCAACTACTATATTCCCCAAAAATTATCCGCCTCACCAATCCCAATCACATATAAATCATCAGTGAGTGTGTACTCATCCAACTGTATGCTCAGCTATGGAATAATCTTAGTGCAGCTTATTTTGAATCAGTTGGCCATCACAACTCTGAATCCTGAAAATTCTTCAGCTTGTATTCCTTGTTTCACCACATGACCCCCATTAATGAAGTTATGAGTTGCTCCATTGTCCCCAAAACAAGTTATCCTTTTTCCCATCAATACTCCTCTTACTCAGAAAGGATGATACTTAGAAACTCCTGATAGGCAAGCAATGGTACTGTGTGCCTCCTCGTACTCACTTTCCGAACTACTGTTTGTTACCCTGTCATCTATGTTAGAAATGACCTCAATGTAGTGTATATTGCCTCTCCCAAGGCACCTGTGACTGGGTTCTCATGGTTCATGGCAAGGGAAACACAGCTTCTTTCTCCACAACCCACTCCTTGACTCAAAATCTAACTTCAGTAGAGTAGGCTTAGGTAGATTGGGAGTTCTCGTATCTGATTTGTCATCTTGCTTCTCATTCTTAGGTGTGAATCCCTTGATAGATTTTACACCTTTAGAAGTTGAAGACTGCACATTTCTCACCCTTTTGATCACATCCTGCAATGTGGGTAGGTCAAGAGCCTTAATCCACCCTCTCAATGGGTCGGAGTCTAGACACTCCATCAGTGAAAAGCTCAATCAATCTCCTCTCGGATATTTTGGTTACCAAAACTGATAATCGCTGAAAGTCGACAATGTATACATATAGGAAACTCCACTGCTGGAGCTGCACTAACTCCTTGAAATGAAATTCAGGATCTAACCTGCCAAATTGATCGATCAATCATTCTGTGAATTTTGCATATGAATCAATAAGGCCATGGCCTAATGTGACCATCCATGATGCAACCACTCATGAGCATTACAGTCCAAATGAATCGCTACATATTTGATGGTGCCATCCTCTAGCATAGGATACAACTAAAAATAAGTATCAAGCTTTTACACCCATGCTCTAGCTGTTATATTACCTAATCCACCATAAGACAGAATTGACAGCTTACCAACCTTCCTCCCAAACTCCTAGTTATGTGATCTTCTATGTGACCTATGTTTCATCCTCAAATCCATGTAATCCCAAAAACCCATCTTCGCTTGAAACTCTATACCTGAATTCCTCCAATCTGTAAGATTTGACCCTACAACTCTTCCTTTGTTGGCTCATTCTCTACTTGACGACTCCTAGACAGAAAGTTAGTCATTAATGGCCTAGAAATTGCTGACTCATTCATAACATTTTGATTGACAGTTCTATTGTTGACTAAATTATCTCCTCAACCATTGTCCCCCCTGTTGGGTCCTCTGTTGTTCCCTCCATTATTCTGAATGTTATTATTCATCATTATGCACATTTGGGTGAAAATATGTTGTAACTCTTGTTAACCCCTGGCCAAGTGATTAAGTATATCTCTAGTACTAGGATCTTGTTGATCATGGTCTTCCATATTTGTTCTGGTTTCCTCCTCTTCCCAGTTTATTTAAAGGAGACTTTGTTTTGGTTTCTTCTTCACAATTTATTTCCAAATTAAACTTATTCCTCCAAAGATAATACTTATGTGTATGTGGCTGCCTGCTCATGCAATTTTATTTCCCAATTCCCTCAGACTGGCAGGACACATAGCTTTGATACCACTCTAGGGGTCCCTTGACAAACTTAAGAAAAAAAAATCACTTTCCCACTATTCACTTGCTGCTCATTTTGTCAAACAGTTTACATATTACTAAGGATGAGAATATCTGGGGTTCTAATTTGTATGATCAGGTGTATAATGAATTCATATCCTATTGAGAGTGCTTAACATATAAGAAAAACTTCAATACTGCATTCAACTGGTAGAATATATTACATAATCTAAACAAAGGTTTTGTTAGTTTATTTCAGTTCAAGGGAAACATAAATCTGCTGCTACAAGATATTTCAATAGATATATTTGCAGACCGTACAAAAGAAAGATTAATTCTTACAAATTATTAAAGCCCACTGAAATGTAACAATGAAGATTATCTCCAAAATCAACCACTTCAGCACTCCATGCCACAGAGTAGGTTTTCTCACAAGATTTGACATGACATAAGGAACCTACGCTTCTGGAAGGGAGAACTACTGCCAAGAGGGATGTTTGCACTTTTGGTTTAATGCCACAACTTGGAAAGGAGGATCTTGATATGAAGGAGCTCACAATAGTTATGATTTTGCCCAGCAGCAATATAAGGAAGTCACGCCACTTCAAACATATCCAACTCAGCTTACTCTCAAATTCCATGTAACCATATGGACTCATGCCGAACAAATCTTCAACGCAATATAACCATTAAATCAACCAATTTTTATATTCAATATAACCACCAAATCACCACACACATACAACTATCGCCCAAAGACTGGTACTGTATTCTGTGTTGGCCATGAAAAGCCAATCAGGAACTGCAAAGGCAAGTAGACTCTGCAAATATATGTTCACACCTATGTAAATGTTTCATCCACAAGAATTTATCTAAGTAGTAATCCCTCACATAGAGAACTTCCACATGTCTGATAACAAACTAAACAGAAACTTGGAATACTCAATTACTCTTGCCTATGTAAGACCCCAGGAAGATTCAATGTGTACATGGGGATAAGGAATCGAATCTTAAGAGTAATTTGATGATCCTGATATCTCCAGAATACGAATCCCACTGCATAGCACATTGTTCAACCCAATTTCACTTCATCATCCATTAATAATATCTTCCATAAATCACAAATAATATTTCATCGCCCATAATGTTTCACTTCCAAAACCTTGCCAGCATTTCTACAATAAATAGGTCCCCTCAATGGGGTGAAGTCATTTCACGCCAAACAATAGTTTACAGTTTCAGTGAAATTATTCAGAATAAATATTATCTTTCAGAGCCTCAATACAAAATTATTGCCCAACTAAGTGCCAGCCATGGAAATATAAATAACTCCAGAAATAAGATATTTAATTCTTTCGATTATTAATATAATTAATGAGAATCAAAGATTTACTCTCTAAACAATTATTTTCCAGCCACCATATATTTATCCTTAAAAATACCTGTAAATAAAAAACCCTTGTTCTGGAAAATAATAAAATACCTCTGCAAATTTGCCTCCAATGGAAATTTCACAAATTATGCAAAATTTCTAACCGTTACACACTAACTGAGAAGCCTGGGTGATTCCTCTAAAAGACCATCTATGGTAGATAAGTTTCACTATTGAAAATGGTGTTCTCAGGGTTTCCGTCCCGAGTCTCTAAATCTGAGCAACTTCTCAAAAAATAAAAAAGTAAGAAATTAGAAAACATAAATCATTCCATATCCTGTATCAACTCAGAAGTCACTTTTATAATATTATTTTCAGTTTTCCCCCATAGTTATCTGTTAAGTGACTTTATTTAATCAATTGTCTTAAAGTCACTTTAAATTAATTATTTAATATTACCTTTTAATTGGGGAGCATCTTGTGGTGTAATGGTTAAGTGGTTGCATTGTTAATGGTGCAACCACGGTTCAAATCCCCACTTGGCGCAAATAAACGGTGTTAATGCTGATTTGGGCCCACCTTCTCTGGGCTGGTGTTCTCACGGGCTATATGCCCCTGCTGGGTTACTATGCTTGCAGGTTAAGTTTACCGATCAAAAAAAATATTACCTTTTAATTAACTTTTAGAAATAATATTAAACAATTATTTCTAATTCCCTTTTACTGCATTTTAGCCTTAAGAAATAGAATAATATTTAATTTCCCAACCTGTCAAAAATGGGAGGTTGCACAAAGACGGGTGTTAATCATATATAATAGCCAATTGATTTCATGTGGTTATTTAAAACTGTGTAAGTGATAAATGCCAGAAAAGAAAAAGAATCTTCTAAGAAAATAAATGTGGCCAAATTGAATTAAAAAAATTTCCACATCCAATGAAAACTAAGCCAATGCAAATGTTCTTTAGTAATCAGCTATTAATATCTGTTAAAACGGGATTTATTCAGGAACTAAGCTGGATGGCGAACACAATATAACAAAAAATATATGTTTGTTATGTTTTTTGAATTTTCCATCTGACAAGATTCTGTTATAAGCTGCTGCTCTTGGAAGCACCAAGGTCACCACAACATGGAGTTTGAACACATTCATTAAATATGGAAAACAACTTGCCATCAAATACTGTGCTTTCAGCTTTTCATACAATATCTATCTGTTGTAAGAAGTATATAATATAGATGAAACAAAACATGACATTTTTCAGATCAGCAACATAGACTTGTAGATGGAATAAAAGATGCCTAGAAATGACATTATTCTCATCATTATGATCTATAATATACGAGTCTAAAATGCATGGCGATATATTATAGAGAGAATAGCATAGAGCTCCCATGATAGCCAATAGGAAATACTTCTATAGGAATGACCACAACAGGTGCATAAATTGCATACCCACATAGACATCCTGTACAAACCACCAAGAGTACCCAAAAAAATGAATCCCATATCGTTTACATAAAAACTAGTTATAAACATAATGCTGTGTCATATACTCATTTATTTACTAATATAACATTCACAAAATGTTTTATTTTTGACCAGTAGATATCCTTTCTATATAACTGATTGGCATCCTCAACGACAATGCTCGATAACTTCATGATGGTTGAGGAGTGGAAGCTAGCTTGGAAAAATCAGACAAGACAGAAAATACAACTAGAGTACTGAAAGTTGAAGGTAGTCACTACCTTTTAGTGTCATGGGTACTGTGATGATGGTTGAAGTCAATATAGGCAGCATCTGTCACACAGGTGTTGATTCCATCAAAAGAAAAGAAAATGGTCAATACAGGCAGCACTGAAGTCAATATCCTTTCTATATAACTGATTGGCATCATCAATGACTCCATCAAAAGAAAAGAAAATGGTCAATACGGGCAGCATCTGAAGTTAATATCCTTTCTATATAACTGATTGGCATCATCAATGACAACGCTTGAGAACTACATGATGTTTGAGGAATGGAAGCTGACTTGGAAGAATCAGACAAGACAGAAAATATGGCTAGAGTACTAAAAGCTGAAGGTAGTCACTAGCTTTTAGTGTCATGGGTACTGTGACGCTGGATGAGGCCAATATAGGCTGCATCTGTGGCACATGTGTTGACCCCATGAAAAGAAAAGAAAATAGTCTCTGGTAGGCTGATTAACAGGTCTTCAAAATCTCTTTTTATGATGTCTTAGTCCTTTCCACAACATGTCTCATCATCAGTAGTCCAAAACTCTGTAGAGGTATAGAAGCTTAAAGAAGATTGATGTGCCTGCATTCAAATGTCACATATAATTTCGAAGTCTTGGGATTATACTTCTTCCCATGTCTAATAGACACTTGAAAAAATGATTTTGGTGAAAAACAGCCATAAACAAAACATGGCATAATGGGCCTTGCATAGAAATAATTTCATAATGTGATTAAGATTATCATCCCACCAATGGCAACACACATTCGCAATAGGCATGACCAAGTGATATCCTCGATGGAATATTTCTTCAACAAAGCCTTCAATTCCAGAGCATCTTTCTCTTGAATCTAATATCTGCTATCCAACAAAACTGTCTGATCCCTACTAGCTCCTTTTACACCAGCAATTCCATACCAACATGGGAAACGTTGAAATATTGGACTATTTCAACAAAGTAACCTCTACAGTGGGCCAGTCCCTTCAATTCTAACTATTCCTGACTGTGTTTGGGAAAAAGGAAAGAAATACCAAAATCAAATAAACAAAAGCAAGGAAGGTGATATGCCAGAATAGTTTGACCTTTCATTTATTGCTCACGGAAATATTGCACAGAATTTCTCATTAGTAATTACACAGAAGTTACTATCCAGGCACAATTAAGATGATATAAAAGGCAACACTAACTTTATAACAGAATCGCCACTCTACCCTATCCATCAACTATAACAAATGACCAATGGAGATAGTCACAGCAATATGTATTGAATTACAGTTATATTCCATAAAAAGACTTACAGAGTTCTGGAATAACAAACTAAGACTAATCTATGGAGTAAAAAAAAAATAGCTTGAGAAGTAGCTTTAAGAATAAGTTTCAAAGAACATGAATTCTGCAAATCCATGTCTAAAATAATATTGAGCAACATACTCTTATTTCACAATGAAAATAAAATCTTGACTTAGAACAGTCAATGTCTGCCTAGTAATCATGCATAAATCTCCTACACAGGGTTTGTCATGTCGTGGGTAGTACCACTTCAGCTTTTCCACCAGTTATAGATTTTCCACTGAAATGTCTATATGCCTGCATGACTTTTAAACTCCAGTAAAATGAGTCGCATGGCAGATTGCATTTCTGCATGCTTTGTATTGCTTAACTTGGCATTCTTGGAATTCTGCATGCTCAATGTCCTTTCATTCCCTAAATGCGTGCAGACCACCTAATCTTGACACACAACTTAGATCTACAGCCATTGCTTCTTTCTTTTCTTTTATAGCCATGCCCTACTTGCATTTGATATGTGGGCCCCTTTAATTTGGATCCATGGTTGTCGGTCAATCTTCTAGGACTCTCATGGATCATTGATTGTATGCCAACTCATATTGATCTTTTGACTTTTAGTTAAGAAACTATTGGCACTTCTTTCTGAAGGCACTTAAGTCTTTGAGTGTTGTGTCAATCACACTCACCATTTCACTGGCCTATAGCACTACCTTATCCTAACAACTGTTTGAAAAATCAATATGAGCCATCCAATGATGCTGACCTGTCTCCATTTGATGGTGAGGATCCATGCTAACACAATCTCCTTCAAAGTTGTTTTACACTTTATCATCACTTAATGCTTTCCATCAAAGTTGTTTTGAGGCTTTGGTGAAACCCATCAAAGGGTAAAACTAGTGTGCACCTTAAAATTAAATTCAATAAACGATCAATGTTGTGTAATTCTTTATATTATGTCTCTACTTTAAATACATGCAATAGACTTTATTCGAACCATGCAAGGCAGAATTTACAAAATTCATAATTATGAAATTTGAATACAATATCACTCCCTTAAATGTTGACAACCATTGAATTACCATTAAGAGTTTCTGGATTTAATTATGCTATAATTTTTTTTGCATCCATGTTTCGAATCACACTCTGTGATCCATCATCAGGATGAACATAAGAGAGCACAAGTAAAATGAATAAATTTACAATCCTGAGCAAATTAAAAAAGAGAGGGAGAGGTGGAAGGAAAGAGGCTGAAAAGCATGTGACATTTGATGTGAATGGAAAAATAATAAACAAAGAGGAGCATATACAAAGGTCAAAGGTCAAAGACAAGAGAAACCAAAGAAAAGAGAGATTAAATTTGTTAAAAAAGTGGAAGAAAAAAGAAAGGCATATATGTATAGGGTGTATATTCATACATATATATAGGTATATGAATATATGTATGAAAAATATATGAATATATATTAAATATGAATACATATATTCACATGTGAATATATTCATATGTATATATAGATATGAATATAAAGGGTGTATATTCATACATACATATATATATATATATACTAAGTTACCATGGTTCGCCCCCCCCCCCCCCTCCGAACTCCCCCCAATTCGAACTGGTCAGAAGTTCGGGTCCCGTTCGCCTGTGGGTTCGGGCAGGGTCCGAACTTTCGGACCCAGTTCGAACTTGGGTCCCAAAATTTCAAACCCGAGCGGACCAGGGGGCAAAAATTCGAACCCCAAACGAACTTCAACGAACTTCGGTATCCGGACATCACTTAAGCGACCGATTTCACAAAATTTTAATGTTTTTTGGAGTCCAAAAGCCTAAAAGTTCGTTTGAAAAGCCTAATTTGTGGTTCTCATTATCATTTGTTGTGTGCAAGTAGGCTATTTGACTTCAGCAAGAGCAAAAGAGCAAGTTCGTGATTGTGCAAGGAGGAGTTGGAAGATTCTTCAAGATTGGTTTGTGAGCTTTCTTCAAGAGTTTGTGCCTCATACGTACACCTTTGCAAGCTTACAATGAGTAGAGGTAAGTTATTGTTTCATTTTTTTTTGTTTTTGTTTAAGTTTTTTAGTTTTTTCATTTCTCTTTCATTCTTCCCATAGGAAAAGGAACTACAATGGCATCTACCTCATCCTCGGTAGGCAATACCGAACAAAGAATAGAAACCCACTCTGATTCTCCTTTGTGGAAACATGTTGACATTATAAGAGCCCTTCCTGGAGGTGGTGCATTCCATTGGAAATGTAGGGGTTGTGATGTAGAAAGAAATAGCTCATATTTTCGTGTAGTAGGCCATTTGTGTGGATGCTCTGGTAGAGGAGTCAAGAAATGCCCTGGAAAAAGAGGTGCACCTATACCCAATGAAACTGTACTGAAGTATATTCAAGAGCATGAGGCAGCAGAAGAGAGAGAAGAACGTAGGCAAATTTCAGCTAATGGCATTTGCAATAGAGGTAAAAATTAAAAAAAGCAAGTGTAACACAACCCCCCACAGATGTTGTGATAGAAGACCACCCATTTTTTACCCGTGAGCCTGAAAAAAAACCCCTTGGCCTTCCACACAAACGAAAGGGACCTCTAGAAACTGCATTTCAAAATCAAAGTCAGGAAATTGCGGACATTGATGTGGGAAGATGCTTGTTTGCAAATGGGTTGTCTTTTAATGTTGCTCACTCTCCATATTGGAAACAAATGTTGAGAAGTACCAATAAAGCTCCAACAAGGTATGATGGCCCCGGTTTTGAGAAAATACGAACCACCTTGTTGGATAATGAGGTCAAGTGGATTGATGATCAATTGAAGCCCATAAAGGATTCATGGATCGAGACAGGGGTAACAATTGTTTCAGATGGGTGGAAAGATGCTAGAAACCGTCCCTTGATCAATGTCCTAGCGGTGTCCCCTAAAGGGGCAATGTTTTTTAAAGCGGTGGATTGTGAGGGACAAGTAAAAGATGGGCAATTTATTGCTAATATTCTCATCTCCGCCATTGAACAAGTGGGTGCTAGTAATGTTATCCAAGTCATAACAGACAACGCAAAGAATTGTAGAGCTGTTGGTTTGTTGGTTGAAGAGCGCTATTCTCATATCTTTTGGACATCTTGTGCAGTCCATTCACTCAATCTTATGCTACAAAAGATTGGGAAAACAATTGAGTGGATCAAACAGGTGTATGCAAAGGCTGAGGACATCCAGATGTTCATCACAAACCATCACATGACTCAAGGAATATTCAGAATGTTCTCACATTTGGAGTTACTGAAGGTAAGTGATTTTTTTTAAAAAATTAGTATCTTACAATTTCTGATTTTTATTTTTTTTATTGTGTAATGTGTATTCTTTTATAAAGCATGTATCTAATAGTTGTATGTTTTTGCTCTAATTTATGTTACAAGTTGCTGAAACTCGTTTTGCATCAAATATAATCGTCTTGAGACGACTTGTGCAAGTGAAAGAGCCACTTTGCAGTATGGTAATCAGCAACAATTGGGCTATATGGAAGCAAAGCAACACTGAGAGGGCAGCTTCAATAAAGAGCAGGATATTGGATGACTTATGGTGGGAACGTGTGGAATATATCATCAAGTTCACCGAGCCCATTATGAGCATGCTTAGGTACGCTAACATGGATAGGCCTTGCCTTGGAGAAATCTATGATGGCATAGACTCAACGCTTGAGAAGATCAAGTAAATTGTAAATGAAAAAGAGCAAGATCCCGAAGAGACTTTCAAACAATTGCAAACAATTATTGTAGAACAGTGGAACAAAATGACCACACCTCTACATTTGCTTGCCTATGCATTGACGCCCAAATATTATAGCAACCAGTATCTTGATCTACCAGGAAGGCTACCACCCTATAGAGATTTAGAAGTGTCTGATGGATACAAGGCAGCATTTGAAAGACTCTTTCCTGATGATGATTTGAGAGATATGATTACGGATGAGTTCATAGAGTTTGTGAATGCAAGAAGTCTAAGTAATGATGCTCTTCGTCATCGGTTTAGGAAGGATGCTCATAGTTGGTGGTACCTCCATGGCCAAAGATTCCAAATAATGCAGGCCCTTGCAATAAAAATCATATCACAAGTAAGTTTTATTTTTAATTTACTTGATCTTCATGACTAGCAAGTAATTTTTATAATTTTATTTTAATTGCTTACCTTGTCTTGTCTTCATAGGTTGCTAGTTCATCTGCATCGGAAAGAAATTGGAGCACATATTCTTTCATCCACTCAATGAAGCACAATAGATTGCAATCAAAAAGAGAAAAGAACTTGGTATTCATGCATTACAACTTGCGCCTTCTCTCACACAAGACTAAAGAATACAAAGAAGGGGCCACAAAGAGGTGGGATGTAAATGCAGAGGTTGCGGACTTGGATGCTTCCACTTCTCGGCTTTCACTAGATGATTTTGTAGATTTTGATGCCAATACTATTGTTTCTGCTGCTGATCCCATTGGCCTTAACTCTATTGCTGAGTCAACTAATGTTGAAGATGAAGATGAAAATGAAGATGACGAGGAAGAGGAAGAGGAAGATGAATACTGATTTTTAATTCATTAGTTGAACTTGAAAGTTTGAACTTTGAAACAATGATATTATTGATATTTGAACAGTTGAACTTGATGTTATGATAATTTTAGTTTTAATGTTTTGAATCTTTGATGTTGAACTTGAAGTATATGATGGTATGATCACGATTCATGATGTTATGATTATAAGTTTATGGTGTTTTTGTTGTTTAAATGTTGTTTTTATGATACTATGTGACATTCTAATTTTAAATCATGCTTCTAGGCTTCAAAATATGTATACATATATTTTTTTTTAAAATCTTTCATATTTTTTCGAACCCGAACCCAAACCCCTTTTCAAAATTTTCTCAAACTTGCGAACCAGTTCTTCGAACCCAAACTTCAAACCGAACTCGAACCGGTAACTTAGTATATATATATACATATGAATATGTGTGAAAAATATATGTATATATTATTAAATATGAATACGTATATTCACATGTGAATATATTCATGTGTGTGTGTATGCGAATAAAATTAAGTGCAAATGTATAAAGAAAACCAAAAGAAAAATAAATGTAAAACTAAATTAATCTATACAAAGAATAAGGACAAAACAATAAAAATCAAAAAATACCAAGGAGAAGAAAAAAATACAAAAAAACTCTAACAAAATATGAGAAAAGAACGAAACGAAAAAAGAAGACAATAACAACCAAACAAGCAAATGTGATGAGGAGCCAAGAGACACCCAACCCAACAAATGAAAGCATAAAGTGGAAAGAATATATATATACAAGGGACAAACAAAAAAAGAAAAAGAAATGGGAGAAAACAAATCCAAAAACGAGGGAGAATGTAAGACGAGAGAAAAAGCAAAAAAGATGAAAGAAAAGAACATAAGGAAAAAAAACACCAATGCGAAGAAATAAATAGACACAAGAAAACCAAAAGCTATATACAATCTAAATAATATAAAAGAAAATGAGTGAAAAAATGAAGGAAGCAACAAAGAGACTAAAAAACCACAAAACAAGAGGAACACCAAAATAGGCCACGAAATAAATGAAATAAAAGATAAATTACTACCAACAACAAAGAAGACAAATATAAGAGAAACGAGTGAATGAGATGTGTGTGTGTGGTGTAGAGAGAGAGAGAGAGAGAGTACGCCAAGAGCACACAAAGTGAAAGCAACAAATGTCCCAAAGAGACAACACAGAGATAGAGAAAAATAAGACAAGATAGAAAGAGAAAGAGAGAACAATAAAAGAAAACGAAACAGGAGAGAAAAGGAAACCACGAGAAAGAAGGGAGGAGAGAAGGAGAGAGGGGTGAGGGCGTGGGGGGGGGCAAGAAGAGGAAAGACAAAGAATAAGGACCAAAAGCAAAGACCAAGCCTGAGAAAAACACAATAAAGACCAAAAGAGACAGAAGATTGCAAAGAAAGAAGCCCACTAGGGAAAAGAGGGAGAGGGGGAAAGACAAGGAAGGGGGGAGAGGAAGAACACAAAAAGTGGGGGGAGGAGGGGGGGGCAAGAAAGAAAGAGCACAGGCAAGAGGGGAGAGAAGAAAAGCAAGGAGAGAGGGAGAGAGGAAGAAGACTAGTTAAGATTGGATAAAAGTGGATGCCATGAAACACTGACATTCCAACCATCATCAAGATTAAGGTTGGTTGGGTGATTCAAGATTTCAATGGCTTCCAATAGTTTTCTTTTGAAGAAGTTGTCTTCTTTGCACAAGACATGGGTGTTCTCAAGGCAAATATGGTGTTTGGTAGAAGACAAATGGTCAGCTAGAGCTGATTTGACAGTTTGCTCATGTTTGATGTCTGCACTATGCTCTTTAATTCTAGTGCAAATCGAACGGCATGTTTCCCCTTTATAGGGAGTGCCACAAGAGAAAACAATCTTATAGACTCCAGCATCTAGCAAAATGTCCCTTTGGTCTTTCAGAGGTGGGATGTGATTCTTCACCAAAGAGAGGCTTGAAAAAGCAACAAAGACCTTTCTTGAGAAGAATCTTGGTGATCTTATGGGAAAGACCTTCAATGAAAGGGATGGAAGCACTAGGGAGGGCAAGAGGTTGGGAGGGCTTAGCACTAGAGAGAAACCGAGACTCTGCTTGGTTGAAAGCTCTAGAAATCTGCTTGTTAGTGTAACCATTCAGATTGAAGACCTGGCGAAGATGGGCCAGCTCTTGGTCAAGATTTTCCTCATCACAGATGTGATAGGCTCTCATGGAAAAGGTCTTAAGAATGCTAGTTTTTTGGCTAGGGTGGTGATGAGAAGAAGAATGAAGGTAGAGATCGGTGTGGGTAGCCTTGCGATAAACCCGACAACCAAGAGAACCATCAGGTTTCTTTATGAGAAGAATGTCAAAAGGAACGAGAGTTGGTTATCAATTTCTAGTTCCTTGGTGAAGGAGATGCAATGGGCTATGCTATTGAGGTGGGCATGAAATTCTTCTAAGCTCCCAATGCCATGCGGCCAACAAATGTTGGTGACATCGACATAACATTTCCACCACTTTGGCTTGAGAGGAAAGGTGAAAAGAGCCACTTCTTCAAAGTGCTCCATGTAAAGGTTGGCAATGACAAGAAAGAGAGGGGAACCCATAGCCACCCCATCAACTTGCTCATAGATCTTGTCTTGGAAAGAGAAAAAAGTCAATCTTAGGCAAAGCTCGACAAGGGAGGCAACATCATCATTAGATTATCTCTTAACAATCTCAATGCATCTAGAATGGGGACCCTAGTGAATAGTGTGACCACATCAAAGCTCACCAAGAGATCATGGTCCTCCAACCTCTTGTCCTTGATAAAATCAACGAAGTGGGTAGAATCTTTGATGGACTCAGATTGTCCAATGAGAGGGTTGATTAATTTAGCAAGGTACGAAGCCAACTTGTAGGTGGGAGAAGCTATGATGTCCACGATGGGTCTAAAAGGAATGCTAGGGGTTACCTCTTTCGAAGGAAGCAAGCACTTCTTGGTTTTGGTATCAAAAGAGGATGAGGACACTACTAACTTGACCTTTCTTAAAATCTTGGACCATGGGTTATGCATCAAGATTTTGTAGTTAATAGTGTCTGAGAGAAGGCCAAGTATTTTTAAAACACAGTCAAGCTTGCTCATGACAACAATGGCATTTCCTCTGTCCACTTTGACAATGACCAAGTCATTGTTACTCACCAAATCGTTAAAGGCCTTAAGCTTGGACTTGGGAATGTTACACTTTGAGGGCTTGTCACGTCTGAGAGCAACAGCACAATCTTTCCTGACTTCTTCGTCGATGTCGAAGGGAAGAGATTAAATCATATTTTCAATCTCTAAGAGGAAATCAACACGAGGAATGGTACGAGGAGAAATCGAAAAGTTTAGGCCACGTTTTAAAAAAATAAAAGAGAGGGGATCAAGATAGGCATCGGACAGGTTAACCACAAGTTTGCTTTCCCACTCGCAAATGGAGGGAAGTTTAGGAATTTGGTGGACCCCATGAGATTCAAGATCACAAAAGGAAAGAGAAGAGAAGAATAGGAGTGCGAGGGCTCACCCCGAAGACAAGAGATGGGGTGGCTTGAATCATTGGATTGGAAACGAAGGACAACAAAGGCATGATGGCATTATCTGAGGGAGAGGGCTCCTTGATCGAGGATGACCGGAAAAGATCTGGTCTATCCAAGTTGGGAGAGGGATGATGGCAGTTAGACAGGGTTTGGGCTCAATGACCATTGCAATCTTCAAAATTGACAAAGCAATTAATGAGATGAGCAGAAGAGAAACGTTGGCACCAAACAAACGCCCCTAGTGAAGAGACAACGCATGACGAACACTACTTATCGTGAGCACAGCTGTCTAGTGAGAGGGTGTTGGAAGGAGACCATTGGGAGGATGGTGCAAAGCTACTAGGATCATCACGTTGTTTGGAAAAGCTCTGGAAATCTTCGAAGAGATTAACGCCTCCTGTACGCATAGGCTAAAAGCCATTGTCATTGTTTGAAGAACCAAAAAATCTCTTGGGGAGTCAGGAGAAGACCGAACCAAAGAATCAAACACAGCATGCCCAGAGGGAGCCATGAGCTTGGGAGTAAGCGTGGAGGATATTGGAAGTAGAGGATATTGGAAGTGTAGGACGGGGAGTACGAGACTGCCCAATGCCATTCAAGCACAAAAAGATAATTACTTAGTCCCAACAAAGGCTCTTGTGTCGATCCAACTACTAATTTGGGCTGAAAAAAGAAAATGAAAGCAAACTAGGTGCATTTCACCCTCAGTAAACCACATCACTTGCAGCTGGGTCTCCAATCACAGTCTCCTCAAGAATAGGCTTCCAAATTAGATCATCCCTAGTGTGTGCATGTGTTCTAACAAGACTGTAAACCCCAATTATGTTGTCCTAGCTATTGGTCCTTGTTATAACTTATAACCTTATTTTTTAATTTTTAATTTTTTTTTCAATATAAGCATTAACACAAACAATCTCACAATGATAAATAGCTATCATGAACGGCTGATACAATTGTACAGGGCTGACTACAAAATCCAGGAAATAACAATGGTACAAGCAACTTCAAATCATCACCCACTAGCATGAATAAACACCAAATTAAGAACAGAAAATATCTTGACTATGAGTGTTGGAATGAGAAAAGGAAAGTCTGAAACCCACTTTACATGACTGCTAATTTATTTGCAGATCTGAAATAGCGATGAATGCCGCTGTTCCAAGTTAGAACAGCCACCCAAATCATCAAATCACCAGCCAAACTAGCAAGAAACACCACTCTAAGTTGGCAAACATCATAAAACACATCCAGCAATGAAAGAAAGATATTTTCAGGTCTGTCAACAACAATTTGTAGCTGCTGCAGCAGGTACAGAAGGTGGTTGACCTCGACTGGAGGCATTAAAATGAATGTACCAACAAAACCATACACAATTGTCAATGGACTCCTACGGTCAAAAACACTATCAACCAGCAATGATGGGACCCTCAAAATGCAAGACGGACAGCTGCAAGTCTAATATGAACTTTAAGTCTTACCCAAAACCAACAGTGGCACTGAAATGGGGGAGACCAACAAATTAAATTCCAAAACTCCTCAAATCCCTACTTGTTCAATGTAAAATGAATTGAAAATGATGGACACTATCACAGCACCACCTCACAAGATGAATGAACCGCCAAACTCAAGGTGTTTCAGCCTGGGCATATCATGCCAACCCTCCAAGAGAAACTATACAGCCCACAATGAATGTTGTACGACCTCCAAAACAGGAAAAATGTGCCCTATATCACTTGTATGGCATGCAAACAAAAGGAAAGCTATACAACTTTGACAAACCCCAATAGCTGCCAAGAGTGGTATGACCAGTTGTTAAAGGGAAATGGTACAGCCAAAGACGTCCTTTTCCAGTTGCCCAAGCAGAACATCAAACAAACTCTGCAAACAAAATGAAACCAACCACACTCCAAAATCTGCACCGTCAAAAAACATCAAAAATCTTCATTCTGAAACCCAATCTTGAAACTTTGCTGAAGCATAGTGGTGATTCTTGAATAAAACCACTCCAGTATAGCTAGAGATTGCCTTTCAAACCCAAAACTAAAAAAATCCCATGAGGGTTATTGTCCTCAAAAGATTAGGGAAGAGCATGCAGGTTCAATCTGACAACATAACAGGAAGTGTAATCTTCAACATATGAACAAATGAAACACCAATCCTCTTTTTATAGCTTTTGGAGGAAAAAGAGCAATTTGAAAATTGTAAAATAATTCAATTTTTGCTCAAATGTCATTTTTAATAAAGTGATTTTCATGTACAAGTCCTCTTCACTTTTCCTAGGCATCCACTTTTGAGGGGACATAAAGCAACTTTAATAAAACATCACTTAAGTGAAAATTTAACGTTAAATACCAGAACTTAAGTGTATATCTTAATACTCCACCCAAGTTGTGAAAAGCATTGTCAAGGCTTTGGAATCCAAATTTGATCATGCTATGACATAACTGAAGTACTAGGACAATGACAAGTGCCAACTCGGTGACTTAGTCAAAATAGACATGCTCTCAAAGAAGTTTGAAAAACAACCCAGGGATTTCAAAAATGCTTTTGAAAATGTCATTACAATCCATAATGCCAACTAAGCTTAATTCCAGCAACAGAAAACAAGAAATATTGAACTTGTGCTCTCCAAGATCTGTGGAGTCCCCTAGGGCAAAACCAATACCAATAGCCTATGGGAACTCGAAAAAATAAAAATAGGCTAACAGTTGCCAAGCTGACTAGGGATGAGAAGGAGACATTATAGTTCAAAAAACAACCTACTATTAGATTGTAGAAATTCTAGCTCAAAATCTTCAGCAAAATAGCTAGAGACTTTAAAAATAGTCACAATTCCTTCTTTTTTGCTGCTAGTTGTGATCCTGAGATATATCGAGGTCATGAACCATAGAAAAACAGCACCAAAAAAACCTTTGGTTTCATGAATTTAAACACAGGTGTCATTTCCATAGTTCAAAAACTCCGACTCGGCAAACCAAAATATTGGACTCAAACTTGGACTTGCAAAAGACTCGGCAAAAGGAAAAAATCGTATTTTTACATAAAAACACAAAGAAATTAATGCATTTAAAGAACATAAGAGCCATAATTGATACATTACACATGTCATATGAATCTCAAACACTCAATATATGGAATATCATCATAGTTGCAAACTTTAAAATGTATAACAGAAGCATAAGTTTATAAACGTTTACAAAATTAGATATAATGATATGTCCAAATGTGAAAAACAGCAAACTAAAGACTGCATCCTCCTCTTTCCTCTCCTAATATAACTCAATTTTTCACGCCTTGAACTAGTAGGCGTTGAGGTATTTAAATGAGGAGTTGATTCTTCTTCTTCAACATCAAAGTCCTCGTCTTTGTCATCCTCCATTTCATTGGAGTCACCCTAAAACCTTGTTTTGAGCAAGCACAAAGAATAAATGACTCAAAAAGTGAAAAAAAAAAGTCAAATTATAAGTTGTTGGGCATGTCCAGGCAGCACCAAGAGTCCATCACAAGGACTCACAAGTCCTGATGTTGGACTCGGGCGAGTCCATGCCTCGGACTTGCGAGTCCTTGTGATGGACTCGGCTCGTGAGTCCACACAAGTCCGGGGCGAGTCTTCCAAGTTTTTGAACTATGGTCATTTCAACCAAAAAAAGAGTTGTGATTTTAATTTTTTCTAATGAATTCTTGTGCAAGATGTGGCAACAAATATCTTGAAAAAAACTTCACAATCCTTCCACAATTTTGGTCTTTGGCCAAAAACACTTGTTCCTCTTCCTCTGCCTCTTCCTCTTTCATATGTTTCCCCCCTAGGTAGGAAGGGAGACCTTGTTGGCCAAGGGTTTGATGTCCTTGGGGAAATGTTATTATTATTCTCTGAATGGTTGGAGTTAGTATCCCTCCCATTGGGTTGGTGTGGTCGAGAATTATTACTCATGTTTTGAATGGCTTGAAGTAGAAGTTGGACGGTTCTTTCATTTCTCTCATTCCGTTCCATGAGAGAAATATTTTATATTTTTCAGCAATAGTGGATCCAGTTACAATTAAGGATATTATATTTTTCATTATCTTCTGACACTTTTGGATTTTCATAAGCATACTTTTGATAACAACACAATTATGACTCATACATTGAAGAAGAAAAAATGGACCCTATTCTAAACAAAATGATACCACTTTTTTTTGTTGACAAAATACAATAGAGTATTGGATTTTTAGACTATGACACAGAATATCTTTATAAAACTAAAAATTCATTTTAAGACACTAAGCCAACAATAAATTATAATAACAATTTGACTTCAATTGAGAAGCTATCAATACACACTCAATCTACAAACGTAGACTTTGCAAACTAAACTAAATAAAATAAAGTGACTGTTTTAAATGACTTGACCAAAATAATGACTTAAATTTCCAATATGGTTACAAGCTATAATTTTATTTAATGGGAATGTCTAAGACTCTAAAATGTCAGCTATTGGTACTAAATACAATCCTTCCCAAATCCTCCAAGATGACATAGTGGACAATACTAGAACAGAGAGGAACAATAAGCATTTTGTTAAATGTAGACAAGCCCATTTGAAAAAGCAAAACTTTCTTTATTGCAACTAAATTTGTGCTCATATTGAGTTGCAACATGTTTCAAGGTCTTGGTACATCAACCTGCACTGAGTGGTCAACAATAAGATCCACAAGTACCAAGGGATTGATCTTGGTAGTATCACCACCAAGTTGTTTCATTCAATCTTGCAAGCTAGCAAGATCAACAATTGTTGGTACACTAGTGAAATCCTGAAAATTATTGCAGTTGCAAATGGCTGACTGAAGAAGAATTTTAATAGAAAAGGAGGCTTATGTGTCATCGGATCATTGAGAGTTGTAAGACTATAGTACTATCCAAAATCACCCCCACCAAGTTCTGGAACACTGGTGAAGATGTCTTTGTAAGCAATACCATGATAGAAATCTTGCACTTAACAAAGCTAAGAACAACAGAAGCGTTGTCACTCAAGCCAAAGCTATTCTTATTCTAGTGATAAAAAAAACTCACCACAATTCAAACCATGAGCAATCAACCTAAAAAGGAGTTTCTCAATGCTCTTCACAACAGGAGTTCAAAACTCTTGAAGGGAAGCAACAGAATGAAATGACCGATGAGGAAAATTATTAGAAGGGGATAGTATGAATTGCACAGCCAAAATTAGTGCATTAAGAGGGCTGGGGTTCAAGTCACTCTAAGGAGAGAAGCCACAGAAATTATATGTATAGTGGCTCATGGATTGTACAATGCACTGTTGGCTAGATATTTTGTAGGTAGTCGTAGACACACTACTTGCAAAATGGAATATTTAGGCACAGTGTGTGAGAAATAATCTCTCCTCTCAACTTAGGAGAGGCACCCTTCTTATTGCAACTAATTCAACTAACACTTAACAAGAAACTCAAATCTAATCTAAATTTGGTGTTTCGCGTATCACTTCCTCTTTCTTCAGGAAGGATTTCACTTGCACGAAAATAAACTTTTATAATTTCACCTTTAAGAACTAGTTGGAGCAATAATACCAATAAACTTAAAATTAACCGAAAGATTAATTGTTAAGCGTACCAGTTAACTATAAACTAAGGAATATATATAAGCTCACAAACTTATACACTATCCTGAAGAGATTTTAAACTATAAAGCAGCAATATGACAAGCACAAAGACTTAAACACATGAAGCTTCTTTCCTATTCTTAATAATGGTATGAATCACTGCTCAAAGACTATGAATTCACTCTTATCTAACTCAAATTGATAATTATAGCACAAAGTCTACACAAAATCAGAGTTAAGGATCTCTTTATATCAACACAAGTAATCTCACAAGTCTCCTCAACTCAAAGATTGAAAACACTTGCTTTTTATTCACTCCAAAAATCAGATTGCACAAATTAAAGCAAAGTTTGAACTTGCACAATTCCTCCAGAGTTTTCTTGCAATGCATAAAAATAAATATTTACAAAGAGCCCTCTTGTATTTATAGGAGAGAGGCTATGAGAAAAATATGGAAAACTAACTACCTAAGGTTGACTTATTCAACATTACAGTCCTCTGTAATGTGATTACATGTAGCAGGATATGTAATTGCAAATTTTTACTTTACATGTTTCATTACATAGGTAATTGCAATTTTATGCTTTACATGTAACTTGTCAAAATGCATGATGAAAAATAAACTAAGTGTCTGACAAAACACAACTCCTATTACATTAACCTCTATTGGAGAGGTTTTCCTGTCACCAAAATACCAAGTGTTGGAAATCTCCAAATCTGTACATGAGTGGGAACATCTGCAGAAAATAACACTTTGACCTCTGCATTTGGTGGTATCAACCAAATCACTGATTTTCGTTGTCACCCATAAGTGGAAAATCATTCACGATCCCTCCTATTGATCATGCTGCCACATGCTTGGATTCAGTCTTGAAAGCATTCTAATATTTATGAAACTTAAGTTTCATCTTTTTCTCATCCCTGATGATTGGCCCTTCTGACTTTGGATGAACGCTTGTAGCACCGAGATGTTGGTGGCTCATGTCTGCAAGCTATGCTGAAATCAAGGCTGAAAAATGTTGCATTAGTGATCCATGGATGCAATTCGGGGATTTTGGGGTGCACTGCAAATTTGACTGCATGTAGTTCAACTTGTAACATTTTATGTAGTTGGTCCAAAAAGTTCCTACTACAAGGGAAAAACATAGGACTTTAAGTGAAATCGGGGTTTTTGGACCCAACTGCACTTAGGATTGCATGTGTAGTTGCATATGTGGTTCGTTTTGCAATCGGTTTAAAAATCCCCGATTTGCACTTGGAATTGCTTTTTCAACTTGGGTATTGTAGGAGAGTTTAGAGGCGATTGCGCATTTGACTGCATGTAACAATACATGCAGTTGGTGTAAAAATCTCCGATTTGGATAAACTTAGGGTGGAGATTTCCGGGGTAGTTTCACTTTCGATTACATGTAACAGTACATGTAATAGGTCTCAAAAATCCCGATTTTGGAATTATAGTGAATTTGGGCAAAAATGTAATCGGGGATTTTCGAGGTGGTTACATATTTCATTACATGTAAAATGACATGCGATGAAAAATGCAATGGGCATGAAAAATTCCGAAAATCAAACATAAAATGGAACTTTTCGGAGGAGTTATACTTTGAACTTCCGAAAACGCTGCATAGTAAATATGAAGGTATACTGATATTTTTTGCAAGGTATATGTATGCAATTTTCTCAAATCTTGTATTTCATGGAAATGAAAGGGAATTTCAATTTTCTCAAGGTAGTGATATGAATGTGAAATTTTTGGGTATGGCTACAAATAAATGAAGTGTTAGGAATAAGGTGTCTCAACCTTGGATAATTCCTATTCTTATTATTTGTTTTGTAAATGTATTTTTTGCAAATAATGAAATTAAGTGTGAGTGTACATGTCTAGTTGGCATGTTGATGTGTCACTCCACTTGATGTGTCGGCATCTTGTGCTTAAGGAGATCATGACTGAAACGGTCATGACGGATTCCTATGACGCGTAAGAACTATTTAAGGAATGTGCTATGACAAGTGTAAGAGCATCTTATGACTTGGGCCTATTTGGGCACCCAAGAAGAAGTGGTTGGTGTGTGTAAGAGAATATGCCAAAAATAGGTTGGTATGACAGATTCTCTTACACTTCTCTTGTGACCGTTATTTTTGGCGGATTCTATGACAAGCTGTCATAGTCTATTCTAGGGATGGACGCCTATTCTTGGGATTGCATGTAACAGCTATGTACATGTGGCTTTGTGCATGGGTCTTGGTGGTTGGATGCCAAACTCTTTTTTTGGGTATTTGTTGGGTCCTGAGGAGTCTATATATGATGCTACTTCTATGGGAGAGATATAAGTTTTACTAGTCTCTCATCTCCTGAAAGAACTTGCATTGTAAGTGTGTTGTAGTCTTTGTGTTGAAGATAATACATTGTGCAGGTTTTGGAGGGGTGGGGTTGTTTTACCGAAAGGTTTTTCCCCACCGGCATATCTTTGTGTTTATGTGTTTCAATCTTCTCTATCTATTTTCTGTATACATGGTATATGGCTGCAATATCTTTGTTAAAGTAGTTAACGAATCTGAAATTGTAAGGATTTAAAAAGAATTTGCACAATACTTTCCTTTAGAGATTAGTGTAGGAAGTTGTTTCCACACCTGAGTTTCCTTACAAGTGGTATCAGAGCCTGATCAACTTTTGATCCTAGTTGTTGGGTAGGGTTTTTTGAGCTAATCTCAAGTTGAGTGGGAGTTTGCTGCAGAGCATTCTGAATCTTATTTGCAGATTGAGATGGCAAGTTCCTCATATAGTAGAATGGAGGTGGAGAAATTTAATGGCATTAATTTTGAGTTGTGGAAACTCAAGATGGAAGACATGCTTGAAGACCGCGATCTATGGGAGGCTACTTCACTTGATGTGAAACTGCAACGATATCGCAAGCGGATTGGGAGATCAAGGATCGGAAGGCTAAAGGTCTCATCAGACTCTGTCTAGCAGATGTCGTTCTTCTGAATGTTCTTGATGAGACTACTGCAAATTCTTTGTGGCAACGACTTGGGTCTGTGTATCAGGCCAAATCTCTGGTGAATAAGTTGTTCCTGAGAAAGAAGTTGTATTCTTTAAGAATGGAGGAAGGTGGATCCGTAACTGATCATCTCAACACATTCAATTTATTGATTGCACAGTTGGCATCATCCGATGCCAAGATCGAGGAGGATCGTTGTATGACCCTGCTTTGTTCCTTGACAAATTCGTGGGACCATCTTGTGATGGCTCTCGGAAGTACTATAGTCACATTCCGTATGGATGATGTGGTGTCTTCGCTGCTATCTGAGGAGATGCGAAGAAAGACTTCGGATTTGTCTAAGGAAGCCCTTGTTGTTCGCGGGAGATCCAACGACAAAGGAAAGCAAAATGACAACAAGTCAAAGAAGGGTAGATCCAAATCCCGTGGGAGTTCTAAGACTCCTGGAAAGTCCAAGGCAAAATGTTGGAACTGTGATAAAACTGGGCACTTCCGGAGGGACTACAAAGAACCAAAGAAGAAGAAAGGCTCAGATTCAACTTCCGAAAAATCTCAAGAAGATGGAGATGCTTTTATTGCAGCTTTGGCAGCCCATGCATCTGATGATGTGTGTTGGTAGACTCGGGTGCTTCTTTTCACATGACCTCTCATCAAACTGGTTCTCAAAATATGAAGAGTTTGATGGTAGAAAGGTGTACTTGGGTGATAATTCTCACCTAAAGATAGTTGGACGCGGAAGGGTCACTATCAGATTTCCTGATGGACGAGTAAAAGGAATCAACGGAGTTATGCACATTCCAGGTTTGGCACGAAACCTATTATCTGTATGCTGAATGATGTAGGTGTGCAAGTTATCTTTTCGAAAGATGGATGCAAGATGATGAGAGGTTCTATGGTGCTCGCTAGAGGTACTAGGAGAGGTACTTTGTTTCAACTTGAAGCATGCATTGCTCAGTGCAATAGTTCTTCTGTTTCAAAGAAGACAGCAACTATCACTTCATCCCCACCATCTGAACAAGCAGTAAAGAAGACTGTGGCAATGGGTTCCGATGGCAGTGCAGTAAGTGTACCTAAGGGTGCAAACACTTTGAAAGGCAAGCTTCCTGCAGAAAAGACGATGTTGTGGCATATGAGATTTGGCCACATTGGTGAGAAGGGTCGTAGGACCTTGAAGAATAAAAACCTTGTTGAGGGGTTAAATGATTGCAATCTCGAGTTCGACTTCTACGAACACTGTGTCTATGGTAAACAAAATCGTGTTCAATTTTACTCTAGTTCTCACAAATCTTCTGATGTTTTGGATCTTATTCATTCTGATGTATTTGGTCCTGTAAAAGTTCCTTCAATCTCCAAGTCTGTATTTTTTGTATCTTTCGTAGATGATTACAGTAGGACTTGGATTTATTTCCTTAAAAGTAAGACACAAGTCTTTAGTCAGTTCAAGGAATTTAAAGCCCTTGTAGAGAATCACACTAGTAAGAAGATTAAGTGTGTGAGAACTGATAATGGTGGTGAGTTTTGCTCAGCAGAGTTTGAACAGTTCTGTAAAGAACGAGGTATCGAGAGGCATAAGACAACTCCTTATACCCCACAACAAAATGGAGTTGCAGAGAGAATGAACAGAACACTGATGGAGAAGGCTAGGAGTATGCTTAGTGGAGCTGGTTTAGAACAAAGGTTTTGGGCCGAAGCTGTGGCCATTGCTTGCTATCTGGTTAACAGATCTCCTACATCAGCTCTTGTTGGTAAGACACCCATGGAGGTGTAGTCTGGTAAGAAGCCTTCAATTAGACATCTTCGTGTTTTTGGTTGTGAAGCTTATGCACATGTTCCAAAGGAGAAAAGATCTAAGTTGAAAAACAAAGCTGTCAAATGTATTTTCATTGGATATAGTGTTGGTGTGAAAGGATACAAGCTTTGGGATCCTGTGACTAGTAAGGTGTTGTATAGTAGAAATGTTATTTTTAGAGAGCTAACATCTTCTCCTATTGTGCTACAATCAGATGAAAAAGAAAAGGAAAAAGATGTTGTTCAGTTGCCTCCTACCCCTGAGAAGACTGAACAGAGGGACCATGTTGGGTCTAATGATGAGGAGAGCTCTAGCAACTCTGATAGTTCGGAAGAAGAGGAAGAACAACCTCAACCTCACCCCTTGAGGAGATCCACGAGAGAAAGAAAGCAACCAGAAAGGTTTGGTTATTCTATGTTAGATTCCAGTTGTGCTTTTGCTTTGATTACGAACACTAATGAGCCTAGATCTGTGAAAGAGGCTTTGGGCATGGAAGATGCAGGTTCCTGGATTGAGGCTATGGATGATGAGATGGCTTCATTGGAGAAAAACAAAACTTGGGACCTTGTACCTTTGCCTAACGGGAGAAAATCTGTTGGCTGTAAATGGGTGTTCAAGAAGAAATTCTGTGTTGATGGCAGTGTTGAAAGGTACAAAGCTAGATTGGTTGCAAAGGGGTATTCACAGGTAGAGGGAATAGATTATGGTGAAATATTCTCTCCTGTTGCAAAGTTGACATCCATTAAATTTCTGTTATCTCTTGCTGCATCATATGATTTAGAGATAGAACAAATGGATGTGAAGACAGCTTTCCTTCATGGTGATTTGGAGGAAGAGATTTATGTCACAGCCTGAGCACTACATTGTTAAAGGTAAAGAATCCTTAGTTTGCAAATTAAAGAAATCTCTATATGGTTTGAAGCAATCTCCTAGGATGTGGTACCTTAAGTTTGATGCCTTTGTGTTGTCAATTGGATTTGTAAGATCGAAATCATATCATTGTGTTTATTTCAGAGTTGAAAATGATCCCTTCTTATTGTTGCATTATATGTTGATGATATGTTGCTGTTTGGGAAGGGTAAGGGTATGATTTCTGATTTTAAATCTCAGTTGTCAGCAAAGTTTGAGATGAAAGATCTTGGGGCAGCTAGGTACATCATGGGTATGGAAATCAGTAGAGACAGGTCTAACTAGAAAACTTTGGTTGAGTCAGAGTAAGTATGTGAAGTCTGTGTTGGACAAGTTCAGCATGGCAGATTGTAGACCATTTTGTGTTCTTGTTTCTGTGGGAACAAAGTTATCTGTAGATGATTGTCCAAAATCTCCTAGTGAGGTGGAGGACATGAGTAGAGTACCTTATGCTAGTGCAGTTGGCAGTTTTATGTATGCTATGGTCTGTACTAGACCAGACATTGCCCAAGCAGTGGGAGTCCTGAGTCAGTTTATGGCTAACCCTGGACGGGTACATTGGGATGCAGTTAAGTGAGTATTCAGATATTTGAGGGGTACATCAGATTACTCCATATGTTATCATGGTAACTCTTCTGGATCTCCGCATTCAGTTTGTATTCATGGGTTTGTGGATTCAAATTGGGCAGGTGATATTGATAGCAGGAGATCCACCAGTGCTTATGTGTTCACTATGTTTGGTGCTTATGTGTTCACTATGTTTGTCCACTACAGAAGCTGAGTACATGGCTGCTACTCATGCTTGTAAGGAAGCCATTTGGCTTAGGAGATTGTGTTCTGATGTTGGTGTTGATGCAGAACAGATTACTATTTGGTGTGACAGTCAGAGCGCTATTTGCCTTGCGAAGAATCCAACTTTCCATGCCAGAACGAAGCACATTGATGTGCAGTTTCACTTTGTGAGAGATATGGTAGAAGATGGAAAGGTAAATTTGGAGAAGGTAGATACTGTGAAGAATGTTGCAGATGCATTAACAAAATCAGTGGGCACTGAGAAGTTCAGATGGTGTTCGGAGTCTATGGGCCTTTTGGCCTATAGCAGTTAAAATTCATGTTATGTTCCTGTTGCTCTTACAAGGTGTTCGACAAGTGGGAGAATGTTAAGAATAAGGTGTCTCAACCTTGGATAATTCCTATTCTTATTATTTGTTTTGTAAATATATTTTTTGCAAATAATGAAATTAAGTGTGAGTGTACATGTCTAGTTGGCATGTTGATGTGTCACTCCACTTGATGTGTCGGCATCTTGTGCCTAAGGAGATCATGATTGAAACGGTCATGACGGATTCCTATGACGCGTAAGAACTCTTTAAGGAATGTGCTATGACAAGTGTAAGAGCATCTTATGACTTGAGCCTATTTGGGCACCCAAGAAGAAGTGGTTGGTGTGTGTAAGAGAATATGCCAAAAATAGGTTGGTATGACAGATTCTCTTACACTTCTCTTGTGACCGTTATTTTTGGCGAATTCTATGACAAGCTGTCATAGTCTATTCTAGGGATGGACGCCTATTCTTGGGATTGCATGTAACAGCTGTGTACATGTGGCTTTGTGCATGGGTCTTGGTGGTTGGACGCCAAACTCCTTTTTTGGGTATTTGTTGGGTCCTGAGGAGTCTATATATATGATGCTGCTTCTATGGGAGAGATATAAGTTTTACTAGTCTTTCATCTCCTGAAAGAACTTGCATTGCAAGTGTGTTGTAGTCTTTGTGTTGAAGATAATACATTGTGCAGGTTTTGGAGAGGTGGGGTTGTTTTACCGAAAGGTTTTTCCCCACCGGCATATCTTTGTGTTTATGTGTTTCAATCTTCTCTATCTATTTTCTGTATGCATGGTATATGGCTGCAATATCTTTGTTAAAGTAGTTAACGAATCTGAAATTGTAAGGATTTAAAAAGAATTTGCACAATACTTTCCTTTAGAGATTAGTGTAGGAAGCTGTTTCCACACCTGAGTTTCCTTACATGAAGGACTTCAAACTTTCAACATTATTTTGGAAATGGTGGCATATGCATTGGAAATATTTTCAATCATCATGCTGAATGCAAGCTGCAAGCTGGAAGGAATTTATTTGTGTGTTTCAACCGGATTTGAACAATCCTTTTGCCATGATCATAAATTCATTGTGAAAATGGAAATCTTCACATATAATCCTCTTTGAACTTCTTGAAAAATTCTTATAAGTATTCACAAAACAAAAACCCCCAAATATGACTTCAAAAGACCCAAAAATGAATGCTAATCCCGTTTTTGACAAAAATCATATACAGAAAACCCCATAAGCAGCTGTAAAATGAAGAAAAACTCTAAAAATATTCAGCATAACATATCCAAAACCCATGGGAAAGCAAAAAACGTCTATTTAAAAGCTAAAATTAACAATAAAAAGACCATAAACAGCCACGTTTTTATCAAAAACGACCATTAAAATACATACATTTGCAAATGAAAAACGTTCATGAATATGTAGAAATGGATATCCATACCTGCTACAGCACAAAAACGACAAAGAAGATACAAAACGTGACCTCAAAACAATAGAAATGCGTCCAAGTCTGCAGACGTTAGACGAAACCAGGAACTCGATGAAAGAAACAATATAAAAACTCGGATTTTAAACCATAATGACTTTGCGTTTTCCCAGTCGGCACGGCATGTGAGAATCGAGAGTTCTTTCACGGCACTCAAAGCAGACTATGAGTTCCTTCATTTGGCGCGCTTCAAACATACATGCAACAGTATAATAAAAGCCCGATAAATTTCGAAAAACAAAGGCTTTTCACGCGATATGCAAAGTCATTTAAAAAGTCTGATAACTTTTTAGAAAATTTCGAGTATTTGGGCATAACAAACACTTTGTTAAAAACGTTCAAAAATATGTGATGGCACAAATAAAACCTGACTACATTGTATAATTATCGTGACTTTGAAAATCTTTTGCATGTAACATGACATGTAAAATGTCCGCAATATGCAATTATCGGAACTTTAGAAAGGTTAAACCAAAACAATAAAATCACTCATCACATTTTATATGCAATATTAAATGCAACATTAATCAAAACACCCACCTTCCTTTTATAATCGGAGTTTTAAATAAACGTTACTCATAACATTGCATATAAAAAAAAAAAGATAAAAAGGGCCGACCATAATATATTTGGGGAATTTTGTTCAAGTTGGCATTTGGATATGATAAAATATATTCAATATAATATAAAATCTCTAAAATTATACATAAGATGTACTCTAAAGGTTTTATTAATATTTTTGAGATTTTATATAATATTAAATATACTAAGAATTTTTAATAATATACTATCAATATATTATTAAAAATTTGAACAACAATAAAATCAAACAAAAATAAAGAAATAATAAAAAATAATCATTAAACTCGACAACTTAAAACTTTAAATTTAAATAAAATACTTAGAGTTTTTTTTAAAACCAATTTTAATTTAATCGAAAATACGATTAAACTTTGTATAGTTGACATAAATTTTACGAAAACAAAATTTACGACAACACTCTGATACCATATTGGTTTCAGAGATGAAATGATTTTATTCATTATTTTTCACTAATACACATAGGAGAGTTCCTCAACCACTCCTTTACATAGACACTCACAGAATAAAGTACAGTTAACAAACTATAGCAAGCACTCAACAGGATTCAACAAAACTCCTAACAAATAATTATTGTATGTATCCTAAAGACTAGCAAACCTAGCTACTGGAATATAAATGATGCAGTATCTCTAACATGGGCAATACTGAAAATTTTCTGGAAAAATTCATTGTTCTTGACAGTTTTGACTAATTGTGAAGGGATATGGTGGATGTTATCATGACAAATAGTTATGCAACCTGTAACAAAATGCTGCAAGCATTGGTTTTCACTATTTTAAGGTGTTGAATTTTTTCATAGGAGACTGAAATCTGCTGATATTCCCTGGAAATATTTAAATATGGCACTGGAAAACCTGAAGTGCCTGTACAAACAAGCTTGCTTCTGCTGGAAATAACAGAATTGAATTCCTTTGCGCTGGGACGTTGAATGGTATGCATATTTAAGCCCTTAATTGTTTTAAAGCAAACTTTTATCATGTTTTTTTTACTCTCAACTGGCTAAGGAAAGAGAGTGGAGGAGAAAGAAAGTGGCAAAGCCAAAGGCAGAACAGGACAAATCTTAAGTTATTTGATATGGTTTTAACTTTTAACATGGGTGCCCTTTTCCTATGGCAAGGCCCTCACAAAAGCATATTTGGAAGAATGTATAGGTGATTAAGTCGCCACATTTGTGTGCCTAGGTCTGACAAACTCCCCTTAAGTGTTTGGGTGGGCTTTGCTAATGTATTTCTCATTTTTCTTAAGCATTGGGCACTGGAAGTGAGTGGCAAAATCCTTCACAAAGTTTGCCACCTTTAAGTCCTTATGCTGGCATGGATCACTTAAACAATTGCCACTTTTCCTATGGCAAGGCCCTCACAAAAGCATATTTGGAAGAATGTATAGGTGATTAAGTCGCCACATTTGTGTGCCTAGGTCTGACGAACTCCCCTTAAGTGTTTGGGTGGGCTTTGCTAATGTATTTCTCATTTTTCTCAAGCATTGGGCACTGGAAGTGAGTGGCAAAATCCTTCACAAAGTTTGCCACCTTTAAGTCCTTATGCTGGCATGGATCACTTAAACAATTGCCACTTTTCATGATCCTTGACCAGAAGTATTAGGTGGCAAAGCCACATAAAAAGTGTACCTTGCTTGAACTGTAACCTTTTTTGATTGCTAGCCCTTTTGCCATCGTTTTGAGCAGTGCTTACTAGTGGCTTAAGATTTACAATATTTGAGCCAATTTTCATGTTTGCTCATATTTAGCTAAAGAAATAAGTGGCAGTGCAATCAAATTGTGCCTTTGAACTGACTTTTTGTTTCAAATGTGTCAAAAGTGCACTTCACTTACAATTTTGCCATCTTCTAACTATCCTTGCTGGAACTTTTAAGTGGCAGTGCCATACTAAAAGTGCACTTTTATTTCTGACTGTTTTATCTTTCTTTAGGTGCATTTTACTTGATACTATGACGCCCTGTCTTGAATGGAGTTTGGAACGTCTAACTCTATGGAAAAACCATATAAAAGGTGTGCCTCAAAATTTGTCCTCCTTAGCATATGTCTTTTCTGCTTTTCTCTCACTTCTACTCTATCATTTTCATCATCCCCTGCAGAAGTTACTAGTTTAAAAGACTAGGACAAGACCGACACTGCAAATTGACCAGGAATGGATTGACACAAATGGATCATTTCACAACAAACTTGAAAAGAAAGGAGTATGGAATCAAGTTTTGTAGGGGTGCCAATACAGTCCCTGTAAAAAATGTCATGCCATAACCATGTAGAACAAATTAAATAGGTTTTACAAGCAGCTATAGATAGAAAAAATAGAACAGTTTTACGATTTCAAATCAAAAAAGTGATGAAACAAACAGTGAAAAGACAGCATATGCTAATAGATATAGCACTCACAAAACATGATTTGTTATGAAATGTCAAATGCAGAAATAACTCTGAAGTAAAGAGATCTCTTAATCCAGCCATTTTCTATCACCATAAGCCACATGGACAGAAGCTAATTTTTTAGAGCTATTGTTCATCCACATTATCAATAAAAGCACCATAATGTGATTGAAAATAATAAATATAATTATATAACTATATATGCCGTCAGCGCATAATGTAAAAACTTGAAGGGTTAATACACATAGTTACACAAGAAAATGAAGACAAAACAACATCTCTGTTTTAAGATATACTTTAAAGTACAACAGTTATGATGCTAAAAATGTAAATCAATAATCAAGCTGGCTGATTAATGGAGCTCAGACCTACAACTAGCAACTCGTGGCTTAATATCACAATAGGGATAGCTTCATCAGCTTTTAACTTGTAATTTAACTATCAGATGAATAGGAAACATAGGTATTCACCCTAAACATCGTGCCAATAACCTGTGAATGAAAAGATTTGGACATAACTATTAAATGAATAGAAAACAAAATTTGTTCGCCACAAACATCATACCTTTCATAATTGCCTGCTTCTTAGCATTGAATGCAACATTGAAAATCCGTTCTTTAATAGATCCAGACATCCTTACAGAATTCAAAATTCTATTACAAGAGAAATGATAAAATTAGTCACATTGATGTCCATCCCATTCCAAGTCCAGCAGAGCTAGAATGGAGCCATACAAATCAGCTGCAATAAGATCAATCAAAAATTTACATTTACCCAGAATATATTTTGTTGTAAAGTCGAGGTACACTAGCAAATACTGTAGGTCTCAAGACTGCTAAATCATCCATTAGCATTAGATGGTCCTGCAATGAAACAATGCCAGCCCTCAGCATGAAGAAAGAAATAAATGTTTCATAGAATCCACTCATTTGGTGTAAGTCCTTAACAAAACAAAGTGAGCAATAGACCAGTCTTTTATAGTTTTGATATCCAACTTGAATACTTCTGTAGCATAACTCCAAGTTGAATAAGTTTCTCTTTTATCTTAATAACTTAGTGGGTATAAATAATATTTTATTTGATAAGTAGGAGATATTTTCCACAGCAAGTCAAATTGTGATATTGCTATCAGGATTCAACTGTGTAGTATTTTGAGTCAAATATTTTATTTGATGAGTAATATTTTATTTACAAGGTACAAAGGCTTTACAAAAGGATCTTAGCAGTATGGTAACCAGCACAACTAGAGAGAGTCGCATGACAACAAGGACTGACCAATGCATGCTGCATCAGTAAAAACTAAAAACCAAAAAAAAAGAAAAATCTTCAACTTTCTTGCCAGTAAGGATACCAATGAATTATATCCATACCCATAGATGAGTAGAGACAAATATGGTGTCCGAGAAGCAGAAACAAAAAGCATCAATATTGCAATTCATAATAAATGGTCCTACATAGGATCATCAAGATACCCAATGTACAAACCAGTGTTATAAGAATTGCCAGGTACTTGGCAGATAGCCAAGGCTTGAGACTTGTTGTCGAGTCATGATGAGTCTGACCAGACTCAGCAAGTCCCAATAGGCAGACTCAGCCAATCCCAATGGGAAGACTCAACCAGCAAAATCACTTCATAAACATCAAAAAGAAAATAAAACAACAAAATTAAACTGCATACCCTAAAGAAAAATCACTTGATAATATCTTAACTTTAAATCCAAGTTTGTAAAGTACTTTGCATGTTGGAATAGGTTCAATAGGTCATCTATCTTTGGTAAAGGATACTGATTCTTAATGGTGATCATATTGAGAGCACAGCACTCAATGCGCATTCTCTAAGGGTAATCCTTACTCACCATAACTAATGGTTATCCACATGGTGAAGTCTCTAGGACACATCACACACTACAACCACCTTTTATGTTGTCATTTCACTTCATTACTCTCCATTAAGGATTGTCTATACAACCCAACGTTAGGTAGAAGATATTCAAGTAGTGAATCTCATACTCTACCTCTCTCTTAGATGCAGGCCCCCGTGATTCTTTGAATCCCTCTTCAAATGCTGCTAAAATTCTTTTATCCCCTTATCCTTATTTCCACTATGTGCTAATGAAGAAATTTTCTCTTCTTGCTTATCCTTCCAAAGTAGAAGACAAAATTGTTTGGTATCTTGTAAGAGCTCAAGTGCTCAAGATAGATAGATAGATAGATAATTTTTAAACATCCACGAGGCTCAACATAGCCTATGGGACAACCCCACAAATTAAGCCAACTTCAGTAACTCGGTTTTTTTCTTGTGCAAGTTGACAATGAGCACCCCCCACATCTCAATGCACTCCTCGCTGAATAAATTATACCAAGAGTTATCAAATAACATAACTACAACTTTGTCCTTTCTGTCCTTACATGCATCACATTCTAAAATAAAGTGTTGTTCGATTTCCACAGTCCTAGAATTGCAAAATGTGCAAACTCTCTCTTCCCAAGCCTCTTTTGGCCTCTTCCAATGCCCTGTCTCACAACGGAGTTGATGAGAATTGGTTCTTAGCTGGGCAATAAGATTTTTAGCACTCCAAGAGATGCTAGCTCCTATGTACGCTTTCTAAAATTGATCACATGTGGGATTGAACTCATTGATGTAATATGTTTTCTTCCTTCCGAGCCCATTCCCCCAATTTCTCTTGTAAAATTCTCCATAACGAAGACCTTTATTTATTTGTTATTTGTGGGCCACACATTGAAATGGATATTCCATTTACTCATCCACTTTATGTTTTGTTGCATCCATGTTTTTTTACGTTTGCACAATATATCATTAAAGACAACTTTAGGCCATCTACCTTCTTCCATTTTTTCGGTCCTTTTTAGATAGCTAATGAGACGCACCATAGCAAGTGCCTCAATAGGGGCAGCCCCCGTTTCACTTAGCATTATATCATATGAGACAATGCTTTTGATTTTAAACTTGCCTGTGATCAAATGCTTTTGGATTCTCTCAATTTGCTTCCACTATGAGACTGAAGTGCTGCTGGCCCATAATTCACACCCATAAAGAACAACCGGCAGAACTCAAAGACCGAACAGAGTTTGAGCAGTTTTCTAATCCCAAACCTCTGCCTCTCAACATCTATTTTGGAGAGCATAAAATGTCTTCCAACCACCTAACATTCTTTTCTTTCTACAGCCATCCCACTTTAGATTTTTGTTGAAGTCAATGCCAAGATATTTGTACTCCACAACTTCCTCGAGAATGTTTCCTTCAAAATAGAACTTATGTTGATGTCATTTTTTACTATTAGAGAAAACCATGACTTTAGTCTTGCTGATATTGACTTACATTCCCACCCTTCTGCAAAAACTCTCTAAAAGGGAAAATATGTGTGCTTGCAAACCATAGGCAGATTTGGCAATCAAAACGAGGTCATCCGCATAGACGAGCAGCCTTATCACATATTCTCCCCACTGGATACCCTCACCATTTTGCATGTTTAACCACTCTTCAAGTTTGTCTATATATAAGCCATACAGAATAGGTGATAGAGGGCAACCCTATTTGACCCCAATATCACTCCTAAAACATTCAGAAATGCCGGCTGAAGTTCTGATTTTGATTTTTACCTCTTCATGCATCCTATGAACAGCAGCTCTGAGATGTATAGGGATCCCCAATTCTTCCATTCTGAGCCAAAGCTTGTCCCTAGGGACAGTGTTGAAAGCCTTTCTAAAGTCAACAAAGCAACAAAAACCTCATCCTTTTTCTCCCACCCTTTTCAATAATGTGCCTCAAAGTGATACAGTGATCAATTGTCGGGTGTTTTGGTCTAAAACTAGCTTGCCCTTTTGCATGTTTATGTTTTTCTTCAGCCCATTTACTGATTCTATTTTCTATCATGCTGCCAAATAATTTTGCAAACAGAGGATTGATCATTATTGTCTTGTAGTTTGAGGGGTTATTGACATCCCCACTCTTAAAAAGGGGTATAGCAAGGTTGATTGTTCAATCTTTAGGAAACCCATGTTGGCTGATATTATTGAAGATTTTCGTAATGTGTGATGCAAGCGTTTTCATGCCCCACCTGAGATACTCTACTTGAAGTTCAACCAAGTCCTTAGCCTTACCACCACCCAGCTTCTTAATACCCATCTCGACTTCTTGCATGGTGAAAAGATCTGTCATATTGTTGACCAGGGGTGGCAGGGCCACCTCACCTTCTTCTTCATGCAGGTTTCTAGCATAATCAAACCATTGAGTGGTTGTAATAATATTTTCAGTTTGTTTCCTTCTTGGCTAAAGTTCCTTCCAGAAAAGTTTGGGGTTATTTTTACCAAGGAAAATTAGCTCCTCTCTCCTTGTGACCATAAAATCATCTTTTTTCATCTTTAGAATCTACTTGTAAACTTTAATGTCACTGTTTGTTTTACTTTACTCTCTTAGAGTCCTCCTAGCCAACTTGCATTCCTTATCGAACCATGCATTGACTGGAAAACAGTTTGTTTCAGACTTTCTATTCTTTGTTCTTTTGCACTTTGAAAGAGCCTTATGAATCAGATTTGTTAAAGTATGACAATTTACATCGAGCCCTTGCACGTTCTCCTCCTTACAAAGTTTCTCAAGTGTATCCCTGAAGATGTTACCATTTTCTGAAGCCAAAAGAATTTTACCTTGTGAAATAGAATGTTGAGAGGATTGAGCTTTTGCCTCAAGCTACCTATCCTCTGCCCACAACAAATTTATGTACAGCAGCATATGATCAGATTTGAGATCTGTAATGTCCCCTATCAAGATCCTTTGAATTATTGGGACAATATTCTTACTACTTCAATTGAAGTGGCTCTTTCTTATTAAATTTTGACTCATAATCAATTTTAGAGTGTGACCAATGCAAAAATTGGCTTGACACTATGTAACAATTACATAGCACACCAATGGTCGTATACCGATGATGACTTTTGTGCTCTAGTAATGTCAATTGCATAAACCTTAACTTGCAGACCCAGTATGTATATCGATTGTGATTGTGAATTACAGTTATATAAGATAGATTGGAATGTGCTGATATGTATGGGATGGATTGCGGATGTTCAAAATGGATTTGATTACATGCAAAGTCGATTACATGCAAAGTCATATGGGCCTTGAATTCATGTCTTATTTTCTGGTCTGATATAATTTCTTGTTTTAAAGTAATGGTTTCTAAATTTAGATAGTAAGGGATGAATGCTTACTGAAGTTGTTTATAATATATATATTCGATTCCAATAAATTCTGAGTTTATATTCTATGCTGCTACTCTTGATCAGTGATTATTAACTTATTACTGAATATAGATTTCTTTTTATATATACAACTATTTATCCTAAGAAAGCTACAGCTCACCTGGAGCGACTCAAATATGGATGAGATATGTAATTGAAAAATATTCACAGATAATACCAGATTGGTGCCTGTTCTTATCCCCTCTGATCGCTTCCTCAATCTGTAACATAACCAATATAATTTATATTTTTTTAGTTCTTCCTTTTCCCATTTAATAATGTTCTCCTGGTCTCTGACGGGAGCAAACTTATTGACTTAATTTGGTTTGGATGGCCGCTTACTGTTCCTCCCACTTGCTGATTCAACTCCTTCATAATGCTGACTGGATGTTTTTCTCTTCCTCACGTTCTCTCTAATTTCTTATGCATTATTAAATTCCTTCTTTACACTCGGCATGACTAAGAAATCTGTACGAATGTCTGTCGTATATGGATCAGAGGTATCACGCTCAATGATCGTTCCAGTATACAATGATGTTGGCCTCCAATGTGTTACTCTAATTACTTTTATGGATCCCCCCCAAAGCCTATCGAACAACCATAGTTTATATCCGCATCGGGTCAATGAAGAGTCACGACCTATCTTTTAGAATTAGTCATTAGATATGTTTATTATTGTATTAATATACATATGTATATACTAGCAATTTATATAAAATATAAATGTAATATGTATAATTAGATTATGATATATTAAGTATATATATATATATATATATATATATAATTATGATATATAAATATATATACTATATAATATATTGATATATGAAAGATTTATATTATAATTATTTATTTAATTTATATCATAATAGTATTTCAAGATAATATTTGATTTATTATTTATTATTTATATTTAATATTCTAAAATTATATTATATCTTTTATGTATTCTATTTTATTTATAATAAATGTAATCTTTAATTATAATTATAATCTCTTTATTTATTTCATATTTAATCATCATTATTATTTATTTATATTTTATATAATGATTATGATTTATTATTAAATCTTATTTCAAAACGGGGACATGACAAGATCCCATATGTGTTCCCCAATTACAACATCCTCGATTCTCTCATATAAATTTGTGCTTTACTTCAATGTCCCTTGATGATTTGTTTGCATCCTTTGACCTAATGGTACTTTGTCGCCCTTCTCATAGATAATACATCTAGCACATACAAATACAGCCAAATGCATCAAGAGAAATGACATTTTCTTCCACTTCATCTACATATTGTGTATTAACAACAAACTAAAATTTTAAGTTCTTATCCATTTAAATTTCTACATCCTTTGTAACTCAACCTAATGATAAGAATGCAGATCACAATATGTCTTCAAACCAAGCTTCTTAACAATGTCAGCTGAAATCGAATTACACTGAAGATTGGGATCCACAAGTGCTCTTAACATTGTTTCTTCACTTGGAATTTAACAATAAAAAGTTGGTTCATCACTTCTTGTTCTTCCTTACTAATGACAATCCTTGTGAATATACAACCCAATTTCCCATCTATGTCCAAGAATACCCTTTATTGCCACTTCAACTCAAAGGGTATCCATGGAATTCTCCTTAAGCTTGTTCATAGGATGCAACTTAGGGTGCAGTCTCCAACAATTGTTATCCTTGTGAACTGCACTATTTGAATTTTCGTTTTTGTAGAAACCAGCACTAGCTTTTTTATTATTCCACTTCTTGAATGCTTTGCCCTTTTACTATTTGGGCTGATATTTTTTAATCATCAATGTACTGTGCAAACATGCAAGCCTCATCCACATTGGTTGGCTTAGTAGTGATGACTTTCTTGCATAAATTTGTGTGTAAACCAACACACATAATTTGTCAAAATATCTCCTTCAAAGCCCATGTTCAACATCATGGCTTGCCCTTGCAGTTCCATTATGCAATCTTGTACACAATGTATGCTTGCTTGTCTAAAATAGAGCCACTTTAATATTTTATCAATTCATACTCAATTGCGTAAAAATTCTTTAATAACAAATCCTTAAACTCTGCCAAACTATAAGTTGTTTATTTCTTCTTCTTTTCACATAAAAATAGGTAGCTTTCCAACTATGCAAGTGCATGCCCACTCATTCTCTAGAAAGAAAAAGAAATCCTTTGTGCTTCATTTACATTGCGGATGCTCAAATACATCCCATTTGTTTAATGAGGAGTCCAAAATCTCAACATCTCAATCCTAGACTCAACATTGAATAATTTATTCCCAACTTTTACTTTGGGTTCATTTCCTTCCCAAAATTTGTTTGTAGCACTTATTTATGTGTCATCATCATCTCCTATCCCAAACTTCTTTGCCAAAGCTCGAACCAAGTGATTTGCAGAAGATTAATCATATATATTATACCATTGAGACTATCAATTGCTCTTCTTGTTGAGTTACCCATTGTTAAAGGTCCATAACTTGCTCCAAATAATTCTCCAAAGCTGAAATTCTATTGTTCAAATCCTTTGTTCTAAATTCCTTATTCCAACAATAAGCTGTTATCTCTGACTTGCTCCAAATAATTCTGAAAAGCTGGAAACTCTAGTGTTCAAATTGTTTGTTCCAATTTCCTTATTCCAACAATAAGTTGTTATCTCTTAAATCCCAAAGGCAATTTGTAATGTTGTAATGCTGCTTTGATATCGAAATTGATTTGGCAATACAAGACAAGTTTTGTGATTATGAAACAATTCAAATTTGCAAACTATATAGATTAATCAATTTGAATTCACTTTATGCCTGAATCCATATGCTACCTAGTCTACTAAAAACAAAATCAAACACACACCGTGAAATCTCTACAAAATATTTTCATCTAGGAACCCCCATTTTGGGAAGATAAATCCAACTTGATCAATGCAACAGAAATCCTATCAAATTGTATTAACAATGTGCACAAGCAGATAATTGATGATTGCAAGCAGCATCAAAACAAGGGAGATAAACCATCAAATATAATTACAATAATTAAGATCGATGATCATCATGAATAACAGCTATTGAGTATGCACATCGAGAGGATAAGTGGCAGAAATTACCTTCGATCATTTGTTATAATAAGTGAACATCATTGATAATAGTGATCAATCGACAAAGGCATCCAACAGCAAGTCTTAAAGAAATCTATAATACTAAGCAATGTACAACATGTGTTGATCAACGTGTGGTGCAAAGCAGCATTAATTAGTAAATAAGATGCCATACAAAATGGTAATGTTGACTACATGATGATCAGGCCAACTAGACAAGTCAGTGACGTATTAAAGACATTACATGCAGCAACTATGTTGTACATCAATTCCTCTTATTTCATGTTGAAGACACAAACAGGGTGGTAGACTCCTCACATAGGCGATTCTATTAAACACATGATGTGTCAACATGTCTGAGTCAGCAGTAAGACATAAAAGAGGTTGTTTGCATCAGCAGTTAAGTGAAGGATGGAGTGATTATTTTCAAAGGCAGAGCTTATGCTTGTAATAGACTAAGACAAATCAGAGAATAATAATTAAAGGTTGTAAAGTCTAAAGCACGGTTAAAGAATAAAGGATGCAATTTGTTAAGAAGTGATTGTGGATAACGGGACATGTCTATTGGTGAAGAGACTTGTCATTCCATAGGCTATAAGGAGGCAATCTCCACCAACCATTCAGGATAGAAGATATAGATTATTAAATATATATTGGGTACTGACCAGATGGAAGGATCAATAAGGAATTGGATCATGGATTGAGATGATCGAAAGGATCAGAAAATTATTATTTATTATTAAGTAACAGCAAATTGGTATGCTGAGGATTATCTATCAATCAAATACTGATTTACAGAATATTATATCTGAACTCTATTAGGGATAAGGAACCTTACATGGTCTTGTGTATGTGTGTGAGTGTCTAGTATTAATAATGATACCAGAAATACACACACACACACACGAAGTTGTACTCATACTACATGAGATATTAATACATACCTAGCCTATTCCTTAATCACTCGCTATAGCCCCTTTCGAGAATAAGTCGGTTGTAGGGAACGGCTGGAGTAATTCCTCACAAGGTAGGTAAATTCCAAGATAGGGTAAGGGCATGTATTTCTGAAGCATTGAGGGTGTAGTCCTGAGATGGGTATGAATATGTGTTCCCAAAACCTTGAGGGCGCCTACTTGTAGATTGGTTTCCAAGCGCCCTATGACAAGTATTCCCTGTCCTCCTTAGGGTTGATATGTTTAGGAGAGAAGTAAGGAATTGGGCTTAAGTATGTTAACTGTCAAATGTATTATGAATCATTAAATGTTTCTTAATTTAATCTGATTTTAATGCATAGTGATATATGTTAAGCATTGGGAATTGGCAACTTCCAAGTAGGGAACATTACAGAGACTAAGTAAATTGCTATTTCCAAGCGAAAACAAAACCCTAGTCGGGCATTCTAGGGTAAATCAAATAAAGTCCCAGTTGGGGACATTACTTAGTATTTCATTATTTTCTTTCTAGCATTCACATTTATTTAGTGTATAAGCAAACTTCCTAACACAACAAGATATATTAGCTAATAGAGTAAACGGATTCATTATCTGTGATGTTTATTTAATGTAAATGTTTGATCAAAAATTAGTTTGTTAGTTGTGAGTACCCACTAATCCATGACACTAAATGGTTAATACATCAGGTAACAGCACTCAGTTCAAAGTACATTGTATACAGGATTGTCCTCTAGAAGCCATCAGAAGGAGCTTAAATATTAATATACATTGTGCTCAGCATTTAATCTGATGCCTATCATTTGGCTTTTCTCTGTAAAAATGGAACACATACCAATCAAAAGAATGCAGATGCTACAAAACAATAGAGAATTTAAAACTAAACCAATACAGATTTTCATACCCCTTGGTAAAATCCGATTGCAGCTCCACTGAAAGTCATACCAAGGGTGTTTACCCTTTCATAAATGTGTGCCAATGGAAGATAAGAGATATAACTGAAAATCCAACAAGATTATCAGTTACAAGACTGAGAAACTCAAAGCAAATTGTACTCCCTCTGTTCTTGACCAATACTGAAATAAATAAAGATTCAAGAACATACACATCCACAGGAGAGAGATTAATTGAAAGCAATGAAGCGCCAATACTAGCAACCAGGTTTCCATGCGTTAATATTGCTCCCTGCATCAAACAGAACAGGGAGATATATAATATTTGAATAACACTGCAAAGCCAAAAAAAGCTGCAGACAAGAAGTTGGGACACTTTTCCTGAAGGTAAAATTAGAGAAAAAAAAAATTCTACGTTAAGTCAAAATTGTACTACCTTGGGAGTTCCAGTTGTGCCACTTGTGTAACAAATTGTAGCAACATCTTCTGGCAATGGGGGACGAAATGGTTGAGGATTGTAATGACCCTAGTAAACAAACAGCATGTCCCAAAAAGTTCACTTGATGGATGAAAAAAATTTTAAAACATCCACTAACTCTAGCATTTTCCAATTATCCACCAACTTGAGCATCTCCCGATTTCTCCTAAATGCTAGTAACTACTTTGGACATATATCCACTCCTCAAAATTTAAATCAATCACCTAGATATTTTTCCTTATACTTTTTGTCCCACATATTTTTGTTACAGAAACTGATTTATTTTCTTCTATGTTTGTGCTACTAAATCTTATAAGTATTAAAAAAAAGACACATGACAACTTGACGACTTTCAATAAAACAATGAAATTCATAACATTAAAACCAACATAAGTCAAAATGCATTGCTACCTGATCTTGTAAATTGGAATAAGAGACAACCTCTACTCCACCTTTGGATTGAACAGAAGCCATATGTTGTTCTGTCCCACCAATCACCTATCAAATAGATCACATTAAAGTCTACTTAGAGGCATAAAGTTGTTCAGACATATTCAAGGGATCAATTTACTTGCCAATATGGAAGCGGAAAGGGCAAGACATTCAAAGATTACCACAATAAGACGAAGTGAGGGAAGATCCGATAAAAAGTTCAGAAGCTGCATCAGACAAAGGAAAACAATGTTGTAAAGGTGAGAGTAAGAGCTTCAACTCCCCACTAATAAGCTAATAATAATTTATTAGTTTGTTTATGAAATGTATCAAAGAAGACATATATGCAATGCTAATAGAGACTCCTTGCTTTCCTCAAAATAATAACCTCAACATTATGAATCAAATAAATACTTGATCAAAAATCGAAGAACATGTGATGCAGATGCTCCCTCGATGAAAAAGGAAACCCATATACCTAGTTAAATAAAAAATACTCATCGCAGGGATTAAATGAAGAGATATGATGGCTCTTATGAAACAATGTTGTTACTTTAGCACAGAATAATTGGAAACAGAATTTAGAGGTGAAGAGCCCTCTATCAGTCAGAAAAAACTGCTCATTATGACACCGGAAAATTGCACAAGGGCTTCCTCGCGGAAAAATACTGCTGAACAAACACCTAGAAGTATGTTGTATAAAGAGAAAGTATCCCAATAACCTCCAAGGGGAAAAAGATAGGGAATCTATTTAGAAGTCATCGTTCGGGAACCTAAACAGGTTATACAATGTAAAACACAATTCAAAGATTATGAGAAAAGCAGTGTGAAGGGTGTTGTGGATGCAGGCCAATGTAGGTGAAGCAAATTTGCAAAAAATTGGAATTCAAGAATTCGGCAAGATCACAATTTTTTAAGATATATAAAATGTAGAATAATGATGAACCAAATTTGTTCATGCATCAAAGACGTAAAACTAAAGTTTGCATAACATTCATGCAGTTAATCATGGAAATTCTGCCTTCCAACCACTGTGATGTCATCCTTTTAAGTGACAGATGCTGTTACCCTTCTGCAAATTGGGGAGGGTGTTCTTTGTTATGTGAAACAGTAGGAAGTCATCCGTAATGTACTTCCCTTCAACTTTCAAACCAAAATGCTTCTGCTAGTAGGTGGGTTACCTCTGTTTCACAAATAAGGGTCTCTCTGGGCTGTGGAGGTGGTGTTGTCAAATGGGGTGTGACCTCATTCTTTTGAGTTCTCTTTTGGTCGGCTTTTTATAGTTGCGGTGTTGTTAGACTTCTCAGGTGTTGGTTCGTTGGCCTGCAAGGATGGCACCAGTTTTGATGGTAGGGCTGCAGCCCTTTTTTTGGTTTTTGCTCTATATATTTGTAGCTGTTCTTTCACCACAGTTTTGGGCTGTCCCTGCTTTGTCCCTATATGTTTTCTTATTGTTTTATGTATTTTTCTTTTGGATGAGTGAGAGCCCTAATCAAATCCTTCTGTAAACAATTTTTGAAAAAAAATTGCACATGCGCCAGTTGGTCAATAAACATAAAATAACCTTTCCTTTTTTGTTATTATTTTAAGTGTAAATTTGCAAGTGTTTTCTTTTCCATTTAAGAATAGCACAAATCAGATAACATGCATATGCTATTGGATTCCTTATAGAACTGATAGAGAACCTTTCCTTCATACCATCCAGGATCCAGATGTAATTAGTAAATTGGTAATCCAGTGGACAATTGACTAAACTGCAGAGCCTTAAAGCATTATGATAGCAATGAACCAAAGCCAAGGAAATGACACCAACAAACATAGATGTTATTGCAATATAAATAAATGCTTCATTGCAACTCAGGTTAAAAGGTAGAAAATTTGAGAGGGGGTCTCAAGCTACAACACCTGATTTTTACATTTGAGTGATACTTCCTTTAGAGTAATATTTAGCAAGAAATGAAAAGTCCAGAAATAGAAAGTGAAACTATTCACCCTGGAATCAGAAAAGTTGTGTGAGAAGCAATCACCCAAGAAGTTGACGGGATCTATCGTGATATGAGACTAGTCAAAACATACAAAACATAGTTTTCTCAAAAAATTTATTTTCAAGAGTTTCATGGTTTTGGGTCTGTCAAAGTGTACTTCAGGGATCAAACTATTTACCAAACTGAATTCGGCACTCCATCATTTTCTACATGTCCTAAGGTTTTGAAATGTTAAAAAATTCTGATTTTTTACTGATGGTAAAAAGGGTTACATCCTTTGATAGGGTGACCTACCAGTTTTCTGAATTTTGAAATTTTCCTTTATTTTGTCCCAAAATACCACTTAGATCAGCAATCCCTCCTTGGGAAGTAATGCCCCCATCACTTCTATATCTAATTTCTGATGAACAAACTTCCTAGTGCAAATTGATTCTCTTCCACTTGCATGGAATAATCCATTGAAATTTCATCTTTACTGATTGTGAAGATTTCTAAGTAGAAATGCTAACCAACCAAGATGCATTCAGATCAAAAAGAATCTCCATGCTACCCCACACTGAAATATTTATGCCTTATTCCTGCCTCAAGAGGCTTTCAAATTCCTTGACCATCTTTGTCATGATTGTAACCAATGTGTCTCATTTTCTTCAACAACTCAAAGCCAATTTGCTTGATATTTGTTATAAAATTACCAAGTGTATTTAATGGATAATCAAAGTGATGGAATCAGAAAGGCTTACACTTCTCCCCTCTATTTTTGTTTGGTCATCTTTTTCTGATATTTAATTTTCCTCAACTCTTTGATTCTTTCTTCATGAACAGCAAATTTTTCATTAAGCGTCTGCATATCTTGGTTGGGTCTTTTTTTGGCTCAATACAATCCTTACAACAAAATGTCCAGAATGAAAAATATTCTTCTAGATTTCTAAGATGTGTTATATAATGAAACTAGTGAAGAGAACACACTAATACTGAAAGGGGGGATGAATCAGTATTAGGAAAAAAATTAACACTTAATTCAAATCTGCAAATATAACTTCAAAACCATCAAGCTAACAACACATGCAAGAACACAGAAATCACGAAAAAAAACTCCTAAAGGGGAAAAACCACAGGAAAATATTGTTTTTCTTAACTACTTACAAACTGTGGGCAACAGCTCAAATAAGAGACCATTCTTACAAACATGAGCTCCAACTCACTAGAAGTACCAACTCCCTCTGAGCAATGACTCGGTATGAGGCACCGACCTCCAATAAATGCTGCGTGAATAACTTCTCTGTACTCTGCTCAATCTTTATATATCTTTACTTTTTCTTTGCTCATCACCATCTACTTATTTATCAGCTGAACAGAATTGGAGTCCATACTCTTTTATTCACTCAATTAAACACAACCAATTGGGTGCAAAAAATGATAAAGATTTTGTATTTGTGCACTTCAGCTTGATTCTCGTCACATAAGACACTTGATTACAGCAATGAGGTGACATATAATTATAATTTAATACTTGAGCTGCTGAGAATCTTTATATTTGTGCACTTCAACTTGATTCTCTTGTCACATAAGACACTTGATTACAGCAATGAGGTGACATATGATTATAATTTAATACTTGAGCTGCTGAGCATGCTGACTTATGTGTCATGCCCCCACCGTATTGCTAGAAATTGCAGCATACATGGCTGCCAATTGAAATATTCACCAAAGTCAAAGAAAGCGATTCACTAAAAGTAAAGATCATAAACTAATCACAAGGAAAGAATTATAAGTAGCAGGCAAACTAATTCTGTGACTGGGTTAAGAAATCATTGATTAAAATTTAATAATAATTTACCAACAGCCAAAAGGGGTGTGAATGATTGACTCACAAAACAATAAGATATAAAAGGGAGATCATTTCCTTGAGGAGAGAACATCAATTGAACAATCAAGCAATTAGTTTTTGGAATAAAGAAAGTGACTTGCAAATAAGCAATTGCAACCAAAGAGGGACACAAACCCTCCAAGATTCATAAAGAGATTTAAGAATGAAAAAACTTGTTTCTCATCATCAAGTTTTGGACCAACTTAATCTTTCCATTGCTGAGTTAGGGACAAAACCTCTTGATTCAGGCAGATCTGAAAGCACTTTTTGAAGGAGAATTAAAGCAGAAAATCAGCATACGATTTATTTTCAGAATTATAAATTATTAATCTGAATATTATAATGAATTCATAATTTTAGACAAAGCCATTATCATTTTGAGTAAGGAATATTGTTTAGGGCAAAAATTAGGAATGTTCTACAAAGAGGCATTACACTTAGATGCCACTGTTGCATAGCTTGCCCAAGTCTCTATTGACAAGGCAGCTTCTACATATGACGTGCGTAGTGGGAGTGGCACTACAACTAACATGGTTCAAAGGAAATCAAACCAAATGCTTACTACCATGCTCTCAGTGAAGACATTGAGAAGTCATATGAAGATTATTGAATATTGATTGTAATTTTCATTTTGTCTTGGCATTTGGTATTTGAGTCTTAACAAATCATTCAATTTTTATTCATTGGTATTTTCTTTGTTGCAAGTCAGGAGGTATTATTATTTTATTTATTGGCAATTACGAACATTAAGTTTATGAGTATTGTAATCTCCCCTTTTTGGATATTACTGATTTTTTATTTAAAACAACAATCTATACTCGAAATTGATAATAGTTTTATCAAAGATTAAGAACATGTAATAACATTCAGATCAATAAATCGTAGCACAATACCCAAAGTTGATCCAATCATGAATTCTCCGGAAATACTTTACAGATCTGTTGAATTAGAGGGTTGTGTCCTGACTCAACAGTGACAATACCAAGGGTTTCGTCCTTAGTGTCATGTCCCCATTACAATAGATAAATAAGATATTTAACATACTAGGAAATAGTCTTATTAAATAAGACTTCACAATTTTCTCCAATCATTCCCCTTGGTTGATATGGCCCGTGTAATATTCAATGCCGGATAGACCGAGAAGTAAAGCAATGATCTGTATAAACTCAGAACTTAAGCAGCAATGCCCAGAAAAAGAGCAGCGATCTCACTAAGGAAAGATAATCATCTGCTAAGGGGCGATTTCATTAAGACACCGACCATTGGTTACAACAGAGATAACACTAATTAAAACCACTTATAATGACAATGGTTAATTAAGAAAGGGGGGCGATATAGCCAAAGGGTTGACCCACAAAAGATGTAATATAATTCAGTTGATAAAAAACAGATTTACAAAAGGGTGCGATCATAGAAGAGGTGCAAATCAAGGGATGCTTGGGAAGGGACGTCTCTTCTGACCCAAGGAGGAAGATATAGATACATAAGGACCGGCTCCGAGACAAGGGAATCATTCGCAGCAAAAAGAAGTATGTATATGCTCAGCAATAGCAGCGAACAAGGCAGCAGAGATACAGAAAATAAGAAGCAGACATAATCATCGAAGAGTAGCAGATCAAGTTGTAATAATAAAACCTTCAGTCATTGTGGTATGAAGAATAATTGTGCATACTTGAATAGATGTGAATGTCTATATATTTTGCAAACTTTATCTCTAATATATCTATATGCTTATAATAGACATATGCAAAGTAAATGTATATTTATATCCATACGATTGGCAATATCATACACCTACAATAATCACACATATTAGGGAAGGAAAGGAAGTGCAAGGAGGGGGAACGGTGAGGCTTCACTATGTACACAACCTCATGAGATCGGTTAAGGACCGCATGAGGCCAAGGGGGACAGAGATTCTGCTCTTGGGTCTAGGTTAAGAGCACCCTATTGCAATCAATATTCCAACTATATGGGTAAGTTACTGATGTGACTAATAAAGGGATCCTCAATCATAAGAGGAGAGAAGGATAATGTGATGAAGAGGAACAATGTACAAGCTCCATTAGGTATGCCATCTCATGAGCAAGGATAAGAACACATGAGGCCGAGGGGGACAAAGTTTCCACTCTTGGGCCCAGGCCGGGGATAATTAGGGCACCTCATCACGTCCTTCCTATCTCAGCCCTCATTATGGTTGAGAGTCGAGACCATGAGAATTATATGCTATAGATGTATTTCTCTCTTAACCTAAAAAATGGATGTATTACATGTATTATGACTATTATTATCTACTTTGGTTGTAGGTTCCAAGACAAGCTTATCTCATCTTATTCCTAGGTTAGGGTTATCTCTACTATTTTGTGTTCCTTAATTCATTTGGACTTTGTGAATTTAGGGCAGATTACAGGGCAATCAAGGAAAGGGACATTAAACTTAGCTTGCCAAAGAGCATAATTAGATTTTTGTACTTCCATCTCTTAGCTCACCTTGGAGGATTTTCATCCTCCTCAACCAAGATTTGGATCCAAACTCAATAAGAGCATGCAAGTGTTTTTGTCCTTCCAATTCTCATGAGCCTAGAAGTGATTTCATCCTTCCAATTTTCAAATACTACCTAGAATTCAAAATCAATAACTTGATGTGTTTTCAAGACAATTGCTGATTTTCCTTTGCTAATTAATATTTGTTGATGGATTGACAAGTCAATCCTTGAATAATAATTCAATGCTTTAATAAATGAGTGCTGCTTGAGTTATATTTCTGAATTGATAGGGAACTGATATTTGAAATATGAGTTTCTGAGTTGATTAATTGTTGAATGAATTTCTGATTTGATGTCTTAGATGTATTGATGCTTGAATGAGTTGATAGATTGTTCCATTGTTTGCTTGGAGGAATGATTTACCCTTTTACCCATTTCTTGAAATAGGCACTACCTTTCACAAGAAATGAGTCACCACCCTTCATTGTTGAAAGGTAATCATTTTTTTCCAAATCGATTGATGACTTTATTTCTCAATCGATGATTGATGGATGTCCTTCTCGAATGAAATGATCTCCCTTTTATATCTCATGGGAATCACAACTCTTCATTTCATGCTTTTTGACCATTCAATAAACTTGACTAAATTTTAATTATATTATTTTTTATTTTTTATTTTTTTTAATTTATTATAATTAATTATTTCCAAAAAGGGACATTACAGTATTACTTCTTACCGTTTTTAAGATTTTAATTACATATAAATTTAGAATTTTATATTAATATACAAACCCATACTCTTACCCAAGGGGGGGAAAATTGCCATGCTGGCATACTTAAACCTTAAACACATAACTATAAACATACCAAGACCAATTAATTAGCTTATCCCTCAAATGGGTTGATTTACAGATGGGATCTCCTTTATTAAAACTCAAGCACCTAGCATCAGTAAAACCAATTTAGCAAGAGATGGTAATGGTACAAGCTCAAGAGTCTATAAGTCTACAGAAACCTTATAAATTTTACAGGCTAGATATGCAATCTAATAGTACTTTAGTTAATTAATAATTTCCTGCGATAATTCATGTTGTGTGAATTTACATTAACATTTTCATTGCCAGAGCTATAGTGCGTTCTCATTGAAATTTGAGTGGTTATTTCACCAGGTCTGTGGCACTTATTTATTATGTCGCATATAACATTAAATTTTGAAATGGTAATTTGGATCCTGCAAGTTACATTCAAAATGCTGTACTGAACCTTCTGAATATAATTTGGGGATTCAAAGGTCTAGGCATAATGCAAACCTCCACTTATTAACATTTATTTTGTCAAGTTATTGACTGTTTGCAATAATCACAATTGTGTTCATGAGACCCTTTGCTCACATTTTCTCTAAATTCTTCAATAAATTATATCCTATTTGTGCATTTCCAATCAAAATTATGCCATTAATAACTTTTACAATTAAGTTACAGATAGTAACAAAAAATGCAAAAAAATAAATATAGTTGTTGGCTTTATATGTCACCATTAAAATGTTTCAAGAAAATCTATAACTTGCAGTCTTGACATATAATTACAATATATTGTCTGCTTCATCTTTTAGACAAAGAATTCACTTACATTACTCAAGTTCTCAGGTACACAAAATACAGCTTGAATATCAGCATGGTTTACAATATATTTCACTGCATCTGGACCTGCAAAAAGTAGTTCCTATGCAGCTCAGCAGTTGCTATGCCAAACAAAATGACAGTTTAAAATTTAAATTTAAGGCAGCAGATGAACTGAACGATATGAAAATGAAGTTTTACCCAATGTATCATATAACGGGACCGATATGTAAGAATATGAAGAGCAAGCATTTTCGATGACCAGCCACTCTGGTCTGTTGATAAAGTAGATTCCAATGCAAACCCCCTAAACAGAGGTAAAAGGACAGTGAGAAAAAAAGCAACATTTTAAGTTGACATCAATGAAAATATATTTGACTTGTTATTTTTCAAAAAGTCAATATAAAGTATCAAAAGTTTAAAGAACTCGTGGTTTTGACTTTTACATAATGCTACCAAAATTCATAATCCATCTTATTTTGACACAGAAACGTTTATAAATTATTAAATAGCCTCCATGTTAAACTTTAACCAAGAAAATGATCACACGAGCTTATGAGAATAGGCCTTTACTTTTGGAATTCCATGATAAACAAGCCCAGAACCTATTGCAGTCCGTGCCGTCCCTGCCTCTCCATATGTCATCCACTTATATCTATGAGGAAAAAGGAAAAAATATGAATCATAATGACTCCAGGTTTGGTTTCTTGGCTCATGTTTTTCCACATACAGATTCAACCTTCTACACTAAATGAACTTACTCTCCAACAGTTCCATCCATACGAATACGTGTTCCCAGAAACTTAAAATCATGGTAAGAATTCACAGCATTCCTGCATTCCAAAGTATAGTTAAAAGATATATATCATATATTCATAGTGCAGTCTATAAGACCTTCCACACTAAGTCCAATCAACAAAAGGAATGTCAAACTGGCATGCATCAATAATCATGATCTGTGATTAAGCATGGTTTAAGATCCATTATATGACTAAGGTACCAATTTCCAGATTTCAGACACTGCTTGGACCTAAATGCATGCCAGATAGTGTCCAGCCATCAGTCCAAAAATATTGTGCCATGTTCTAAATTACATATACATTTTGTGTTTTATCTTTTCTTGTCTGTTTATTCATGACTACACTTGATCTGCACAAAATTGTCACAAGCCATCTCAATTAATTTCATATTTCCTTCACTTTCAATTGGTTCCATGGGTCTTTCAAACAAAGTAAGCATATACTACATTCACAGATAAGCCACTATGGCAACACACATATTTCCAAAATAAAACAATCCCTTACATTCCTGATGGTTAATTAGTGTTAAAAAGAATAAGTCAAACCATAGGCATGTACTAATATATATTGGTAATACTTGATAATTATAAACACTTACATTAAATGGTTTAACATTCACTTACACAAAACTGTCATGCAGAGTTCCAATCTCGGGATGATGTTGAAATCTATCCACAAGCTTCAATGGAGAACGTATTGATCTGCTACCACCAAGGCAACCATTAGGTTATATCCAATGTGTACAATATAATGCAATAAATCAATAGCTCCATGGTTGAAACAAAATTAGAGATAAACCTCACCTGTAAACATTCCATTTTCCTGTTTGCAACTCCTCTGGAAGAATGACACTGTAACCTTCATCTGGGCACAAGAGTCACAAATGTTTTAACAATTTAAACAAATGGGCTACAATAACCACATCTGAGATTCAGTTTAATATATATTCAGATAAAATATTCAGAATAGCCAAATCGTAATATGAATGCTTTTTACCACCTAAGCCATTATAAAAAGCACTATTTGAAATCAAAATAGAATTAGCATTTCTTGAAAATAAATTGATTTCCACAAACAGGCAAAGTAGGCCAATGGGACTCGAAATTATGTCAGTAACAATGGGAAGTAGTAGGGTAAAAAGAACCCATGATCTGAAAAGCAATTAAACACTCAAATAATGTTTAAAACTTTAACATATACAATCACATAGTTGTGTCCAGACATAATATTATGTTCAACTGTGAAAATCTCAAAACCTTTCATAACTTGAGACTCTGAGAGAGTAAGCAAAGAGCATATGATCACAGTACAAGTGTACCAAAGCTAGAAACCAAGGCAGCCCGTACAGGCATAGTGTGATGGTTAAATTGTGGTGGTGTGGTTCTTGTCAGTAAGGTTGAAACCCCACTGGAGTGAATTTGTTGAGTTCTCATGTTGGGGATGAGGTCCCTCATTTGCAACCTCCCCGATTCATAGCTCCAGATTGGTAACATTTACCCTTTAAAAAAGGCTACTAGCCAAGGCTGGAATTCAGCACCATCACTTGAAAGCCAAATAGCAAAAATAAAGCAAAGGAACTTCAAATGATCATCAATACATAGGATATAATAATTGAACCTTTTCTTCTATATGTCCCCAATATGACCAGATTCTTTTAAAAACCATGAACATGTTCCTGAAAAGTGTGCCAGTAACAATTGGATGTAGTGGGGTAAAAAGAACTCAAGATCTGGAAAAAGCAGCTAAAGACTAAAATAATGTTAAATCTTTATTATTAGAGTTGTATCTAGACATACTATTCTGTTAATCTGTGAAAATATCAAAACCGTTAATAACTAGAATGAGTAAACACAGAGCATATGATAAAGGTTCAAGTATAAATAGCCATGTGAAGGGAATAACACCAAACAAAACAGGGAGGTCAAGAATACCAAAGCTAGAAACCAAGACTGGAGTTGAGCACCATCACTTATTTGACAACTAGATTGACAAAATACAGCAAAGGAACTTCAAATGACCATCAATATACACTTTATATAGCATGCAATGATTGTACCTTTTCTTTTATATGTCATGAACATGACCAGATTCCTCTAGAAACCATAAGCATGTTCCACTCTAACTATGGAGAGATACTCTGTTCAAATTCACCTCATAAGCAGATTTGCCACAAACATAAGATCAGCTGAATTTGGAAAAAAATTGTTAAGGACTACAGGTCATAGATCTTTTATAGGACCTGAGAGGCTGATAAATCTATTGGTAAAGGAAAAGGAATGCAAGCCCGCTGTATATGTTCGCAAAATCTCTCAGATGATGTTTTTATTTTGCATCCTCTCTTTATACTCGTAGATTGATTCTGGAGGCATCATTAAAGGATGACTACAGGCGATTAATATTCGGGGTTAGTCCTTAGAGAGGATCCCATTTTCTTGAACTAAGAGATTAAAAAAGCCCCCAAATTATCCTTGTGTGGGCTAGAAACTTCTCAGCAACTGTCAGTCCCATTTGGTAAATCATTTCAACATAATTAATATCCATATTCCATCTCCTGCGGTCAAAATGCACATAAATCTCCCTCTCTCCAATCCTGCTGAACATTTCTGGAAAATACAACATGATTCTGTCATTTTCAACCATTTACCTTCATCAACAGTTTATCATGCTGAGAGCACAACATGTTAAGAAGTCCTTGCCTGAATTAATGTCATCTAAAAAGCCGATAATCTATAAATAAAGGTCACGTGCCTTTTCAGAATCCATTTTTAATGAATCATGGACCGCGGAAGCCTCAAAGTTCATAAATTTATTTGTTAAAAACATCGATTAATGCTTTTTCATTAACATAGGATGAACATTTGGATTATCAGTGAAAAAACAATCAATTTCATGCTGTTATCTTTAATCTAAAGAACACAGATTATACAACATCACACCTGTAAACAGCAAGAACGACTTTTTAAAAAAATACCAAAATCTGTTTAAGATTCGGTGCCCCTTAAACTGCACAGAGAATGTTTATCAATCAATTCTGGATGTTGGCAGCACCTAAGTGTGTATGATTTAAGCCGTTACTAAAATTGAGGCAGATGTAGAAAATTACCGATGTAATATTCTCCCGATGTGGAGTTAGTGCTTAGGCGTCCAATCAAATTGGATTCATTTGCCAAAGCGTTCAAATGTGCGCTGATTCTCTGCAAGCGTCGTCCAGCAGCTTCATTTTCCATCTCTCTGTTCTTTGCAAATCTCAGAACCCTTCAATCTGTTGTAACAATTGTCTCTGCCTTGTGAACGATCAGGTTTTACGGTCTCATTTTTTGCAGGTATCGAGGTTGTTGATAAATGATAATTATTATATAAATCAGATGCGGGGGGTCAAAAGTCCTGTAATCACATAACTGGCACTGCCCTTGGTCTGAATCGTTAATTCTTTATTACTATAATTGGTATACGTATATTAAATGCATCTCTAAATACATTTAATGAGAAATATAGTTTGGAGTTATTTTATAGATCTAATATTTAAAAAATAAATATATTTAAATAAAAATTTTGATATTATTATAATAAAATAAAATAAATTATTATATTAAAATGAGATTTTATTTTTTGAGATCATGTAAATATATTAATTATTAAATATAGATTTGTTATATCATATTTTATTTTTTGGAAAAGAATTTCTAAATATACGAAATTTTATTTTTACACAAAAAATAATAAATAATAAAAACAAGAACTGATATCATACAAATATGCTAAGAATAAAATAACTCTTAATTAAACAAAACAACTCTCCTTTTAATATAAACATTCTATGAAAAATATAAATATCAATTCAATGCATAACTCTTGATTTAAATATTCTAAGATGAATATTGAAAATTATATTCATGTGAAAAAAAAAAAATTCAAGAATAAGTTTTTTATTTACAAATAACATAATAGTAATTTCTAAGTATTTTAATTATCAGTGTAAAAATATCTCCTTTAATAATTTTTAAAAGAAATGAAGTAAATAAAGAAAGAATATTGTAAATAAAATTGGTCTTGAATGATATTTGTAACATGTTTTAAGTGTATCATAATTTCATGTGAAAGGAAATTTTCTAAAAAGATTTGTGAAAACATAAGGGCAAAATGAACATGGTGAAGAGGAGTGCAGTAGTGATCATGTGAGAATGTTTTTCCAAAGATGAATGCACTTTTCATGGTAAGGTTGAATTAGAACTAGCACTTGCACCTAAAGGAGGTACAAGGGGTACGCTAATAGGAGGAAAAAAGTACAGGTTTATATAAGATGGTCAAGTATATTTTTTTGTTTTGTTTAAAGTTGTGCCTAACATCATGAAGTTTTAGTTTACCGCAGACATTTTGAGGCCTTGAAATGATTGAAATCGCGTAGGCCATCGATTTTTAGGCTCAGAAACCATAGTCACAAATGGATACAAATGAAGGATGAAAATTGATTAAGTCAATCATTTAAATGCAAGTGGGAAAAGAGAGTCATTTTTATTGCACGCTAAAGTTGGTTGCCTTCTTTTAGGCTGCCAGTAATTTGGTGGTTGTATCCTTTGTTATGTCTTCTAGGAGGATTCATTCAACATTCTACATACAAAACCCTAATTGGAAACCCTATTTTGAGCACTTGCGATCGAATGCCCAAATACAACATAATCTGGAACCTTAAGACATAACAGTTGTTGTTCTGTGGTTAGACATGATTTCTTCAGTCAAGCCAAATTATATTTAACATGTTCTTGCAACTAAAGATATGGTAAGGCTGGTGTTATGCACTATTTACCTACTCGAAATAATAAACATGGGTATCATGTGTTGTTTAATTCCACTGCCCCACCATCATGCACATGTCAGCTCCCACCGCATGCCATCCAATCCATCGTGTTGTATTGTTCGCGCCAATTATATTAATAACCAGCTACTGATTATCTACGCCAACCAATTATATTAATGACCAACTGCTGATTATCTAGGCCAACGCTTGTTCTTTAATGTTCAACACAACAAATTTTTTATATTGTTATTAAATATAAAGAATTTCACCTGTATATGCAATTGGCGGAGAAATAGATGTTTTGTTTTGAAGAGAAGTTTTCCAAAGGTTGATAATTGGGTTGATCATTTGGGTTGCATTCGAATAAGAGGTACATGGAATCCTTATTCTACTATACCTATGAATAAAAGATTTTGTTTTTTTTCAACTATTAAAAATCAAATTTATTAAATCTCACATTTTTTGTTAATTGCTGGAGGAAGGTTATTCAAAGAGGGAGACATTAGACCATGACTTGACCAGGTTACAAGTTCGTCTATAAGAGAAAAAGTGTAGGACAGACCAGGTTAGTATACTGCAACTACTTTACTTTAAATTATGTATGTTTGGTGCTCAACAAATACTCTTGTTTACAATCTTATATTAAAAGGGTACCGATGGTGGAAATTCTTTAACAAACCCATTTCAATTCACAACGGAGATCGGGCAAATATTGGAAAACATATTAATTGTAAAAACCCAATTGTCAGTCGAAGAATCTGAGTAAGACCCATCCAAATCCAATTGAAATCAAGTGTCTCCTTTTCTAGCCATCACTTATGTCTAACCTACTTTGAAGCCTTTGTGTGATTAAACCTAGATTATTAACAATTGCGCTAAAAAACAAAAAGATTATGTAGAGGTCTGCGCTCTGTCAAAGAAGCAAAAATCTTCATTAAATTGTATGAAAAGCGGGAAATATTTTATTTGGAAAATTGCATTTTTTTTCTTTTACAAAAAATCAATTATTATTGAGCACCCACATTTCAAAATGAATGCATTTTCACATTAAACTCAATCTAGAATATATGTATAATTAAAATTAAATTAAACCATTTAATTTTGATACTTATTTATTTATTTGTTTTACATACATTCATTAAGAATAGAGGGTGAATAGTATTCATATAGGACATTTAGAGAAACACATTCTAGTTCGGGCATTAAGTAGTCAATTATGAGATTTGAACTTTTTACACCTTACAATAAAATTCTACATTAAAATAAGTTGTTGGCATTGATGAAAATTGTAGTCATTCCAAAAGTTGCTCCTAATTTAAAATCAATATAGGTAATATAGTTGATGTGAACCCAACAGAAACGTGCATTTATTTCATTAAAATGAGTATTTATATCTTTCAAATCTCATTAATATTAAAAGCAGCTATTTTAATTTTTTTTATTTTAGGATTTTGAAAAGTAGATTTCCTTTTATGCAATAGAATAAGCTCACATAGTCTAAATAGGAGGTATTGTAATCCATTGTTATTTCCTTTCATAGATTAGTTGCATTGTACTTTCCTTTCATAGCTTAGATTGCATCCTCATTTTAGTTGCATTGCATTACATCTTCATAGTGATTCTTGGAGATATTGGCATTGTTGCCCTTGTCTTCACTTGAATCTCTCATTGTGTGGTTGACTAGCAAGGTCACAAGCTTGTAGCTCTAGCTGAGAGCAAACACATCATAGTCCCTTGCAACTCCATGCATAAAGAGCTATGAGTCGCTTTGTAAGGCCTCATTCTTGAGCAACCTTGCATGTAATGGTTCATAGAAGTGCACCATTTTAGTGTGTACATTTTTGGCGCCCACAGTGGGGCAGAGTAGACTAGCTTTATCCCTTCTTTTTCTGTATTTTCATCATTTTTCGTCAATTTTTTGGCAAGTTTTTAGCGTAATTTTCATTCTCTGGTTTTCTGTCTCAAAATATCGCGCGATACTTCTCAGTATATCGCGTGATACTTCTCAGTATATCGCGTGATATACCTTATAATACCCGCGCGACACTTCGCGTCTCAGAAGAATCGCACGGCAGTATTGAGGTATATCGCTTGGTGTCGTGCGAAGTATCGCCCGCCTATTGTGTAGTATATCGCCCAGACTGAGGTATATCGCCCGGCTATAGGAAACTATGTCGCGCGATACTGGTGAAGTCTGAGGTATATCGCCTGAACCTGACAAAGAGCTATTGTTGGGCTATTTTATCTATCTTGCAAGTTTCGGGTTGCTAGCTATCTTTTTGAAATTTTCTAAAATTTTCAGCGTTTTCAAATCCGTGCCACTCTGAAAAACGGGTGCCCATTTTTTTTGAAATTTTGCAAATGGTATCAAAATTTTAAGTGTGATATATCATTGGAAAGGTCTTTCCGAGCCTAATCCAACCATGATGGTTTCATTTTCAGATTTTATCATTTGATCAGTTATTTTTACAGATTATCTAATTTTTCATGTACTAATCATTGGTAGATTTTGGATTTTGATTCTCCTAACTCTTGTTGGTCTAACAAGTTGTGGTTGTAGGTGCTCTCATTACTTGAAATTTGTCAAAAGAACGCATGTCAAAGAGGGCTACTAATAGTTTTTGCAGGGCTGCCCAAGCATAAAAACAAAAAAAATAAAAAATTTCTTGCTTGTTTATTTGCTTTCCTTTCAAGTATGGCATTCACTAATTGTATTAGGAATCTTTAAAACCTTGTGAAAGAGATTTTGAGGTGGTAGGAGAAGTATGCTCTTCACCTTTAGGTGAACCAGAAAATCTTGACCCATCTTAAGGTTTTGGAAGCAAGGGAGTAATTGAATCTCTTTACTTGGTGTGTTTGCACTAATACATTTGGGGTGAAATTGCGACGGCAATTTGCGACGACAGGGAAATGTTAAGCGGTTTTGGCTTCTTTTTTTTTCAAATATAGCCCGACACCGTCACAATTGCGACGTTGTCGGGATATAAGTGCCAAAAAAAAAAGGAACGTTGTCATTTGTGTTTTCAACAGCGCCGAGAGAGATTCCCTCCGCGAAATCAAGCGGGTTATCATTTGTGTTTTGAACAAAGCGGGTTGTCATTTGTGTTTTGAACAGCACCGAGAGAGATTCCCTCCGCGAAATCAAGCAGGTTGTCATTTGTGTTTTCAACAGCGCTAAGAGAGATTCCCTCTGCAAAATCACAGCTACAATTTCTGAGTACGTTGGGTTTATTTTTCTTTTGTCATTATTATTTAATCTGGTATTCAGCTGTTAGAGAGCTAAAATACCCAGAAATGAGGACATATCTGTGTTGAATTTATTGTTAGCGGCTTTGGTTATTTAGAATGCTTCCCCACAATACTTAATAGGATGCATTTGGTTTTCAAAGCTTTCACTGACTTGGATTCAAGATTCTGAGACTTTCACGTGCCTTGCTTCAGTTGTTTCCGCAAACAAATCGCGTGCCTTTTGTATGCTTCCACATTTTATATACATGTCCATCAGGGTAGTCACCACCACTATATTTGACAAAAACCCATCTTCAATTACTTTTTGGTGAATTTCCCTACCCTGTTCTATGACTGTACCTCTGGTTTTAATGTATAAAAATGACCCAAATTTCAAAGGAAGTATATGATAAATTCCACCTAACACTTCCTAATCCCTGGACAGTGTCTTCTTACACTTTGAAACAAACAATTCCAAAGGGAATTAGCCTCTAGGGCTCTACAACACCCAAACCCACAATTCTTGGCTATAAACCCTTCTTAACTAGAGCATTCTCAATCACCTGATTCTACACCCTTCAAATCCAAATTAGTGGATGATTCACCATCTCACAAACAGTATACAATGTTCCACATTATAACAATCCACCCTTGCTTGGATAGATCACTCACTGCTATACATTAGCATTCAACTCAAGGTAATTTCCCACAGTTTATCCTGTGATCACACTGTTTTCCACAAAACTTTGCCTATGCAATGTCAGTACTTCATAATACAAGTTAGTTATTGTCATCCCATGAATATTAGGCCTTCTATGTTACAGCAAAATCAAAGTAAACTCATTCAAAACAGTTTAGAATGGATGAAATAAATCCTTCTAACTCATGTATGTGTTAGTTCAAACAAATGAGGATAGTCACTCTAAAGACAACATGATAATGTACACTCACAGTAAGTGTACATTATCATGTTGTCTTTAGAGTGACTATGCTCATTTGTTGAAGAAGAAAAGCATTAATGTGGCTGAATAGCAATACATTCAAGTGGCAATTACACAAGGGACAGTCACTATGAGATGTCCTCATTTGTGACTGTCCTTACAGTGAGTGTACATTATCATGTTGTCTTTAGAGTGACTGTCCTCATTCTGTAAGTGTACATTATCATGTTGTCTTTACAGTGACTGTCCTCCTTCAAGTGGTAATTACACAAGGGACAGTCACTGTAAAGACAACATGATAATGTAGAGGAACGTTGTCATTTGTGTTTTCAACAGCGCCGAGAGAGATTCCCTCCGCGAAATCAAGCGGGTTATCATTTGTGTTTTGAACAAAGCGGGTTGTCATTTGTGTTTTGAACAGCACCGAGAGAGATTCCCTCCGCAAAATCACATCTACAATTTCTGAGTACGTTGGGTTTATTTTTCTTTTGTCATTATTATTTAATCTGGTATTCAGCTGTTAGAGAGCTAAAATACCCAGAAATGAGGACATATCTGTGTTGAATTTATTGTTAGCGGCTTTGGTTATTTAGAATGCTTCCCCACAATACTTAATAGGATGTGTACACACTAAAATATGCACTTCTATGAACCATTACATGCAAGGTTACTCAAGAATGAGGCCTCACAAAGCGGCTCATAGCTCTCTATGCATGGAGTTGCAAGGGACTATGAGTTTTGCTCTCAGCTAGAGCTACAAGCTTGTGACCTTGCTAGTCAACTATACAATGAGAGATTCAAGTGAAGACAAGGGCAACAATGCCAATATCTCCAAGAATCAAATATGCAATGCAATGCAAGCTATATGAGAATGCAATCTAAGCTATGGAAATGAAAGTACAATACAACTAATCTATGAAAAGAAATAGCAATGGATTACAAATCCTTCCTATTTAGACTATGTGAGCTTATTCTATTGCATAAAAGGAAATCTATACTAAGAATGCCATTATCATGCAACTAAGAAAGCAAATATGCAACTAAATGATGAAATGAAACAATTTTTCAATGTCTTCAAGCTCCAAATGTACCTAAAACCTGCAGCATAACATTAGCATAAAACATGGATATATGCAAATGGAGGAGAGAGCTCTCCTTTTATAAGAAATGAGGTGAAATGGACCATGGAGATTAAGAGGCAAAAGTCTTAATCAGCGGTGGAGCTTGAAAGAGGAGCAATCCATGTGCACACATATCCTCCAATAGGAAAATAAGAGTTGACTTTATGTCCATAGGAGACAAAAAGTGCTTTTCTCCTTTTTATAAAATATGAATAATACTTTGTTTGTGCAACTTAGGATAAGAGGAAAGTGGGGGCTTTTTATTTAATCAAAAGGGGAGGAAATATTCCTTTTAAATAAAGACTTAGGATAAATGGTTAGCCCAAGGATAAAAATTCAATATATGATCGAAATTAAGACTTGATCAAGAAATTGATAATGTCAAAAAATATTGATTATTGATAAAACTGATTCAGGATTGATAAATCAAATAAATGGGGTCCAAAGTCTAGGCGACCATTTTTGGGTGCATACATTTGCCCCTCTTTGACTAATGTGTGATCGATTTGGGAACACATGTAGTCAAAGAATGAAGTTGCAATGTGAGATCGATCTGGGATCACAAAACAACTCAGATATGAGGTCGATTCGGGATCACATCCGGACAAACATAAACAAAGGCCTTTGAACATGAGGTCGATTCGGGATCACATTCAAAGTAAGAGATAAGAATCTCAAATTTGAGCGAAAGCTCACAAAAGATGTCTGAATCGGGAAAATCAAGGAAATCAGGGATGAGAATCCCATAGGTACTGCCCCCTTGGAATCGAAATCGAAATCGAGGAGAGACAGAAAATTGATAAGGTTGATCAAATCATAATAAAATCACAATCGAAGGTAAGGGTCAAATAGGTTAACCATTAGGCAATGAAAACATGCCCCAGCCTGACTAAAAAGATGCAGTCAAACGTGAGAAATGAGGGAATGGAATGAAGATGAATGAAAGACTAGAAGTTTGGAAGACATGGAAATGAAGAAATGACGATGCCCCAACAAAGATCGGAGGATTAGGCCTCAAAAGATCAGTCAACTGTGTAGAAGAAAGGGAAAATTTGGAAACGCGACTCAGATTTTGATTTTGAGTCCGAAAATGGATAGAAAATGATGTGATATGAAAGATCAGAAATGAAAGATATGATCAAGAAGAATCAGAAAATGAGCACAGTTGACCAACTAGTCTGTAGATGATAAAAATGAGAGCTCTCTCCATATGCAAGATGCAAAAACTAAACTATCATGAACCTAAGAATGCAAGCTACTATGAAAGTGGTTAACTTGCAAGGTCACAATGCTTATAGACATCTAATTATCATCATCGAGCGTTACTGGTAGCGTCGTAAGATCATACAATGCACACTAGCATAACTATGTGGATATGAATATGATCTTTATCAGATAGAAATGTGGAAATCTCACCTAGGCATCAAAGACATATAGGTCAAGATGACTAATGCAGTGAGATCACCTAAATTTGATATAGCGAGATTATGCTTGTATCAAGACACATGAAAGTCAGGATAACTAGAAGCATGCACTCGCAAAACAGTCAAGGATAATACCTTGTCAATCCATAGTGTCAAGTAAGACCAGCATAAATGCTCATGACAGTTAGGATCAACAAAATATACCCACAAGCAGATAAAGAAAGAAAACATGTTCTCATTCCCTCAGTCTTCTAGCTATGCATCATCGAAAACTTCTCAGGGAGAGACCACTCATCAAAGAAATCTTCATAGACAGCACACAAAGAAAAATAAAGTCATCATATCATCAACGAGTTAATTGTTTAAGTCCGTGTGTGTTGGTCATAGAGTCAAACTCTGAGTATCATATCTGCTAATGAAAAATATCGCATCATACTTAGACTATTGGGTAAGACATCTGTTAAGTGTTAAGAAACACTCGACGCAAGGGTAGTGTTGAAAAACACTGTTTGGGGTGGTGTTGAAAAACACCTGTTGTGAAATGCCCCAAGAGACAAATGTACCTAAAGGACCAATGCTAACAGTTATGCCCCTTAGACAAAGACAAAGACCAATTCCAGACTAGGCCAAATAAGGTCAAGGCATGATGGAAAGTGGCTAAGTGTCAAGGACGCATGCTAATAAATAGGAGTGCAAAGGCCTCAAGTAGCGCCTGTTGCCAGGTTTTCACCACTTGGATTCTTTTTTCATTTTTTGAATTTTTCAATTTATTTTTATTTTTGCTACCAAGGCGCCTATTGCTAGGTTTTCACCAAGGCACTTTTTTCTTTTTCTTTTTTTTTTAATTTTGGAATATTGTGATTTTTTTGTATTTTTTTCAGGACTTTTTATGCTTTTTAGGATTTTTTCAGCATCATATATCAATTTTTTTGGAATTTTTTCAGGATCAATAAGATATGTACAAAGGATGCCCTTAGACAGAACGGGCATCAAGGATAGAACTTCTTGAGGTGCACAATGTTGATGGGATCAGGGAGCTGTTCTCCATCAGGATCTAACAGTAAATACGCACCAGTACCAAAAGTAGCTGTGATGACATATGGTCCAAGCCAGTTAGGTTCAAACTTGCCCTTTTGCTCTCTGTTTTGTTGGTTCTTAGGGTTCTCTCGCAAAATAAGATCACCTATTTGAAATTCTCTAGGGCGAACCTTCTTGTTGAATGCCTTGGACATACGCTTCTGATACACTCTCATATGATCAAAGGAAGCCTTATGCTTCTCATCTAGAAGTTCTAGTTCCTGTAACCTCATGGCGCGGTAATCCTCATCTGTAATCAAACTTTTGAGTGAGACTGTAAGGGATGGTATCTCGACTTCTAAAGGCAATATTGCTTCAGCGCCATAGGTGAGAGAGAAAGGAGTGGCTCCTGTAGGTGTGCGAATGCTTGTTCTGTAGGCCCATAGTGCTGGATTGATTTGTAAGTGCCAATCCCTACCATTCTTATGCACTGTTCTATGAAGAATCTTAAGAATGGTTTTGTTAGAAGCTTCTGCCTGTCTGTTTCCCTGTGGAAAGTAGATGGAGGACCAATGTTGCTTGATTTTAAACTTTTTGCATAGGTGCTTTAGGTCCTTATTCTTAAATTGACCTCCATTGTCAGTAATGATCTCGGAAGGCACTCCAAATCGGCAAATGATATGATTCAAGATGAACAAAGAAATGGTCCTTCCTGAAGCAACAGAAAGTGGTACAGCCTCCACCCATTTTGTGAAGTAGTCAGTGGCAGTAATAATGAACTTGTGTCCACCTGATGAGTTGGGATGAATCTGCCCAACCAGATCAAAGGCCCAGTGCTGAAATGGCCAATGAGAAACAGAAGGGATCAGCTCCCTACCTGGAGCATGAATCAGGTTGCCGTGTTTCTGACATTTTTCACATGACTTAGCAAAGGTGACTGCGTCCATCTGCATTTTGGGCCAATAATATCCCGCCCTAAGCAACCTTCGGGCCATGGCAAGACCATTAGAATGTCCACCACAAATGCCCTCGTGGATGTCAGCTAACGCTTGGTTGGATTCCTCCTTTTCCAAGCACCTAAGGAGCGTCCCATCTAAACCCCTCCTATATAAATCACCAGAGATGAGGGTGTGGCGAGAGGCATTACGGATGAGGTTTCGGTGTTCGGAGTAGGTGAATGTGTCAGGGATGATGCCATCACGAAGATATGAATAGATAGCACCATATCGGGAAGACTCGTGTGTGATAATGGCACAAATGACACGGCTTTCAGACGAGTCAAAGATGGGATGGTGTAGCTCTTCCACCAGGAATTCAAATCTGGATTCATGTGTCTCCAACTGAAGAAGTGAAGCTAATGTGGCCATGGCGTCTGCAGCTTTGTTCTCTGTCCTAGGGATTTGTTGAAACGTCACAAAGGTGAAATAGTGTCTCAAAGAATCAACCATCTTTTTATAGGGTATCAATTTGTCATCCTTGGTTTGATACTCTTCATTGACTTGGTTGATGATTAACTGGGAATCCCCAAAGACATGTAATTCTGTGATGTTCCATTCTATAGCCATTCTCAAGCCATTAGTTAAAGCTTCATATTCTGCAATATTATTGGTACATGGGAATAATAGTTTGTAAGACTTCAGAATGTTGTACCCATGTGGAGAAACAAATAACACTCCAGCACCTGATCCATTTTGCATGCGGGAGCCATCAAAGAACATTGTCCAAGTGCGAGTAGTGGTATATAAGATGTGTTCATCTGGGAATTCCACTTGGACTGGCATATTATCCTGGATTGGAAAATCAGCTAATTGGTCAGCAATAGCTTGCCCTTTTATTGCCTTCCTTTCAATGTACTCTATGTCAAATTCAGTGAGGACCATCATCCATTTAGCAAGTCTACCCGTCAGGGCAGCCTTACTAAGCAAGTATTTAAGGGGATCAATTTTGGCAACCAAATGTATGGTATGAGCAAGCATGTAGTGGCGCAACTTTTGAGAAGCAAACACCACCGCGAGACAAGACTTCTCAATATTATTGTAATTGATCTCATAAGAGACTAGAGTACGGCTGATATAGTAGATGGCCCGTTCTTTCCCAGTATCATCTGTTTGAGCCAATAATGCCCCCAGGGAAGTGTCTGTAGCTGAAATATATAGGATCAATGGTTTCCCTGGAATAGGAGGCATTAAGATCGGAGGATTAGCCAAGTATTGTTTGATCTGATCTAGGCTCTTTTGACAATCCTCGTTCCAAACACAAGAAGCACCCTTATGCAATGTCTTGTTGAAGGGTTGCACTCTATCTGCAAGCTGGGAAATAAACCTCCTAAGTGATTGAAGACGTCCCTGAAGACTTCTCATTTGGCTGATATTTCAAGGAGGTGGCATATTTAGGATTGCTTGGACCTTTTCGGGGTCAACCTCGATACCTTTTGCTGATATTATGAATCCTAAAAGTTTGCCTGAGGTGACGCCAAATGCGCACTTCTTTGGATTCAATCTGAGTTGAAATTGTTCCATACGATCTAGAATTACTTCCAGATCATTGAGGTGTGTGTCCCTTTGTCTTGATTTTGCTAGGGTATCATCCACATAATCTTCCATATTTTTGTGCATCATATCATGAAAGATAGTCGTCATAGCTCTTTGGTAGGTTGCTCCTGCATTCTTTAACCCGAATGGCATGACGTTCCAGCAGTAGGTTCCCCATGCACATGTGAATGCTATTTTCTCTTGGTCTTCAGGAGCTATTTTGATTTGATTATACCCCGAGAAACCATCCATTAGGGAATATATGTCATAGCCCGCCGTCATGTCCACTATCAGGTCAATGTTTGGAAGTGGAAAATCATCCTTTGGGCAGGCTTTGTTTAGATCTCTAAAATCTGTGCAGACACGAATGGACCCATCATGTTTGGAGACCGGTACTATGTTTGAGATCCATTCTGCATAATCGATGGCTCTAATAAATCCAGCTCTCAAAAGTTTTTCTAATTCTCCTTTGACAAGTAGAGCTATATGTGGATGCATTTTTCTTAATCTCTGTTTTACTGGCTTCACTCCTGGAGTTATAGATAAGTGATGCATTATGAGATTCGTGTCAAGCCCTGGCATGTCTGAGTAGGTCCATGCAAAATTAATTTTCTTTTTCTGTAAAAACTGTACATATGCCTTGGTCTCTTCCTCTGATAAAGACTGAGCAAGATGGACTATCTGAGGATTTTCTTCTGTGTTTAAATTGACCGGCTTTGTTGGTTCAATCAATATTGATGATCTATCCTGGAAATAACTCGACAAGTTATTAAGTACCCCATCCTTAGGTGCCTCAAAGAGGTTTTCACCTTCGGATGCGTCATTTCTTTTTACTATTTTTGGTTCTGACACCGCCACAAAGTGGTTTTCGCCATCAGACCTATTTTTCTTTTTGTCTTTTGTTTTGAGATTGAGGTACTTAATATCAGGCTCTGTCATGCTGGTTGTTGGTTCACTGGTGGAAGAAGCCACGGGTTCGAGAGCATTTAGATAGCAAGCAATTTCGTAATCGTTGTGAAATGTGAGGAATGTGGGCTCTTGGTGGCGCTGAGACCAGTCAATCAGGTCAAAGTGAACAAGGGGTAAGTCAATGGTGGGTTCGATGTTGTTAATGCGAAAGGTGTCATCTCTGGTGATCATATAATCGAAGTTCATCAAGTCTTCTCCTAAGATACCTGAATTAGGACTCATCCTATCAAACGAAGCGTCGTCTACTAAGGCAATTTGAGGAGGGCAATCCTCTAGTCTGACACTAGGATCGTTAGTCGCATCGGGTTGGGTACTATAGGCATGGATAATATCCACGTCTAAATCAATTGTTGCGTCTGAAAGTGAATCCCATTCATATTCATGGGAGTCTGTCTCTGAGTCATCATTTAGGCCTTGTGATGTAGAAGCCTCAAGGTTAGGAAGGGTTTCCTCCTCTCTAGTGCTAGTATTGGTACTATCCGTCGCAGCTAGGACAGTAACACTTTCCTTTGTCGATCTAGCAGTCACACAGTCACTATCTGTCGCAGCTGGGATAGTAGGACTATTAAGCATTAAATCTATGGAATCTCCCCAAAGGATATTCGTTGAGGGCACCCAATCATCAGACACATCTTGTTGGTTGGAGAGATCAGGCATATAATCTACATCACTGTCATTGTCCGTCGCAGCTGGGACAGGGACACCTTTCTTCTTCTTATTCTCAAAACCTAACCCGACCATGGACTTATTTTTTCATCCAAAAAGAGCATGATCAAGAGGCTCAGCTTTAGCGTCCAACCTATGACTAAGGGGACCAAATCCCGGATATCCCATATTTTTAACCAGTGTATACCCTTTCCCATATGTTTCAGGTGAAGGAGCAAAATTCTCATTATGTTTGTATTTCTCCTCGTGATATATCCAGTCCCTTACAGCAACTTCCTCTTTCTCTTCTTGAATGGGGACCGAAGACTCAACAAATTTCCCAAATAACGTCATTGCTGATGACGAGGGCTTCACATTTGGGGAGGGTCTCCCATAAGACCTAGGAGATTGGCATTTTTGTAAAAGAATCAATCTTATAATCTCCCATCCCAAGGTCCATGGTCTTGAATTTCTGCTTGCATTGTTCAAGTGAACTGCTAGGATTGTCAGCTTCTCTATTCAAAGGTACATGTAATCCTGCAGAAATGTTATTGACTGATAGAGCACTGTCTCCAGGGATGCAAATTTCTACACCGTTATGGGGAAACTTAACACACTGGTGATATGTTGATGGGACTGCCTGCATTTCATGAATCCATGGCCTACCTAGCAAAATGTTGTAGGCTAGAGGTCCAACATCAACAATTTGGAATAATATATCTTTTTCTACGGGACCAATGCGAATAGGCAAAATAGCCAATCCCTTGGAACTTCTTTCTGCCTCGTCATATGCTTTGATTGTGATTCTTTTCTTTGTGTCAATGACGTTCTCGGAATACCCTAGAGCTAGCAGCAAACTCAGGGTACAAATATTGAGCCCCGCACCCCCATCTATCAGTACACGCCTAACACGGGTTTTATGAATCATGACCTCGATGTGTAAGGCCAAATTATGTGGGTGACTAATGGATTTGTCATCTTCTTCTGAGAAGGTGAGGAAATGAGGGCTAGCCAAATGGTTGACCATGTTCTGGAATTGGTCAATATCTAAGTTATTAGGGTCATTGGCTGCTCGCAAAGCATCCTCGAGGACGTGCTTGTGCTTAGGAGATAATTCTAAAAGCTCAAAAATGGATATTTGAGCGGGTGTACGTTGTAGCTGGTCAATGAGATTATAATTGGAATCAGGACCAACGACAAATTTGGGAGGAGCACCTTTGGACACGGGCTGTTTAGACTTGCTAGTGCTAGGACCTTTGATGATAATGGGTGCTTGGGCCTGACCCCTAGTGACAGCATTGAGGGACGGGGGCATTCCTTGTTAGTGAGGACCTCTTATCACCACAGCGGGTCTTTCATTAGTCATAGGAGTTGAGTCCACATTATGTCCATACGGATCTGTCTTTCTCACCATGTTGACGTTATCGTCAGCCACTTCAAGCATGTTAATCACATTGTCAGCATGTGTGTATGTATAATTAATAGCCGCCTTGCCATTCTTACTGCTAGAATTCTCTCCTTTTTCATATTTAGGCAAGGGCTCTTTAAAGGCTTTATGGTCTGCATTAGTAGTTAACCCATCCACTTGTAATTGTTCTTTCTCAATAAGGTCTTGGACAAGATGCTTGAGTTTAAAATAATTTTCTATGTCGTGTCCAATCCCATTATGGAAAATGCAAAAAGTCTTAGCATCCCACCAATGAGGTAAAGGATCCGGTATTCGATGTTTTGTAGGATCCTGTGGGTGCGCCAAATTATGAGCAACTAATGTCTTAAAAACATCTGCATAGGATTCTCCCAATTTAGTAAATTGTCTTTTCTCCGTTTTAGATCTCTTTTGATACTTAGGTTTGTCTTGTTGCGTTGAAGATGTTTGCTATAGGAGTTCTTTTTGTCCTTGTTCCAATAGGAGTTCTTTTTGTCCTTGTTACCATTAGTATTGTTATTTTGGCTATTGTTGTTATTTGTTGGTTTAGCCAAAATTCCTTGTTCTTTTAGGACATCCTCAATGCGACATGCCACCTCTACCATAGTATCAAAGGAATTAAATGGGATTTTCTTGACTTCATATTTGAGTTCTGGTATTAGATTGTTCACAATGATATCAATTCTCTCTTCTTCAGGGATTGTCCTTGGGTATTTCGAACACAATCGCCTCCATCGTTGTAAAAAGGTGACAAAAGATTCCCCTTGATTTTGTTTAAGTTTACACAAATCAAGCATTGTGACCGACCTATATAAGTTGTAAGCGAAATGCTGAACAAATCTTTGGACAAGTTCTTTAAATGTCTTTACTGGAGGGGAAAGGTTGGTGAACCACTCCATGGCTTGACCTTTTAAACTCCTTGGGAATAATCTCAGCAAGTAGGAGTCTTCATGGTGAAAGGAAAAGCTCATTATGTAGAATTGTCGAACATGGTCGTGGGGGTCACCAGTGCCATCATATTTGTCGTATGTTGGGAATTCAACTTTCTTAGGGAATTCTACCATCACCACACTTTTGTCAATGGGGTTAGGACATATGGAGTCCAAATGAAATGTGCTCTTGGGAGCCTTCATCCTGTCTATATCCTTTTGCATTTGTAAGATCACCTCATCAGTTGAAGGATTCTGTTTCTTGATCTTTTGGTGAACATCAAAATTATATGAAACTTTAGCACCTTTGTTGATAAGACTTTCCAAGAATTGGTCTTTGTTTTGTTCCACGTATTGCTCCACATAGGCTTGAAAGGATGGTTCTTGTTGCATAGTCATGAAGTCCATATGATCAAATTTAGCATAATTGCCTCCATGTTGTGAGCCATGATGTGCTCATTGGGAGGGTTGCTTTGAATGTCTATGAGACGACTGGCTCCTATGATGGTCATATCTTGAAGTCCTTCTTCCTCTAGGACTTGGGGATCATGAGGGTGTCTTTGATCTTCTTCGAGGGCTAGGGGAAGGGGTAGATGGGGGCGAGTTGATCCCACTATTGGCTCCCCTCCCGTTAAATCAAATTTAGAGTTGTTGTGCATAGAGTCTATCTTCTTCTTTTTGGGCGTCTCTTTTCTGTATATCCAACAATGCACGTTCCTCTTCCTCTAGTTGTCGGAATTTTTCCTTTTTAGCAGCCTGTTCATCTAAGTAGGCTTGCTTCTCTCTCTCAATGCTTCTCAATCTTGTATTTGCATATCGAGAGGTGTCTTTAAGTGGGGAGGTTTGTCTTGAATGCCTTATTGCATTAGCCGCGTTGATATGGTGATCACTAGATTCGTTGTTCTGGTCTTCGTGTTGTGACCCTGAATCTGAGTGAGCTTGCTTATGCTGTCTTTCAGCTCGTTGATGAGCATCAAAATACCTCGCGTTGTTAGGAGGTGACCCGGGTGGACTGGCATGAGAAGAACCACCATACTCTCTTCTGTGTCGTTGAAAGATATCCTCGAGAGTTTGATTCATGGCTTCTCTTTGTTGTCGGGTGAAAGTGTAACTCATGTCCATACTTGATGAAAGTGGTATAAAAGAGGTGCTCACTTCACTAGGGTTAGCTCCCGGATTAAAACAAACCTCGGATTCACTCTTAGGAGATTGGTCAAAAAGGGGTCCTTTTCCCTTAGGTTGTCGACGAGTCTTGATAGGTGGTAACTGGCTAAAGGCAACAAGGGGTCGCTTCCCTTGATTAACTTAGTACCTTGTCGTAACTAACATGAAAGAGAGATATTCTCAATGATAAGGTGACCTTTCAAAATGTCAACACCAAACTAGGATAATCGAAGTCCTCTATTGTCCAAAGAGAAATGAAAAAGAAAAAAAGAGGGCTTTACCAACACTGTCAAAGAGGTGCTTCAAATCAAAGGGTGACTACCCTTGCACTTTTGAATCAGGAGGTTGGACTAGGCCAAAAGATAATTGAAATTAAGATGAAAATGAAAGCGGTTTGGACAATAAGAGAACTAAAATTTTCCCAGAATATAGCTAACAATTTTAAAGATGAACCTTGGCACCAAGAATGGCTTTCTAACTTGACAATTATTCCAAAGTGACTTTGTAAATCAAACGATGCTATCCCGAAGGACTAAAAACTAGAAATTTGGAGTCAAGACAGATCTCAAACGTCAGGGTGAAAAGCCTGCTCTAAGACCTAGCCTAATTGACAGCAACTGAAACTGACCAAAATTTAAGCACGGCAAAAATAAACCAGGCGATATACTCCAGGCTACTGGGGCGATAAACCTATACCCATGCGATACTTCGCCCTAAGCCAGGTGATACTTCTTAATACTGGCGGGTGATATACTCCAGGCAGGCCGGGCGATAGTCCGTCAGGGGCAAACTATCGCGCGATATTTCTAGCATGCGTGAAGTATCGTGCGATACTTCGCCTTACAGGGCGCGATACTGTTGCAGAATTATTTAACTCTTGACCAGAATTGTGTGAAATTTGCATTTTTGGGTCTGTTTGGTCAAAATTTCCAGTCTGAAGGTTGATGTTTTCGATTTCAGTCACGGTATCAGCAGAATTTCAGTAGGTTTGCAAATAGCAAGGGATCAAAACATGGTCTCAAACACTTGAAACAAGGGCAAAAGCAACCTTGCCAAAACAAACACTTGTGATATCAAAATTGAAACAACACCCTATGAATGCTACCGATTGTTTGTATGTAAGAACATTTGTACTGGTATCACACAATCGAAAACACTTCAAGCAAATCTATCCTAGAAAGTCAAGGCTCAATACTTACCAACTTAGCCCACAACTTGATGCCCCCTCGCCTCACACCAAGTGGTTACGCACAAGAGATGTTGGCTTTGTCATGGAAATGTCAAATGACACAACCAAAGGGACACATACGGTGAGTATCTTAAGGTGATCCGGGTAAACCACTTGGATCAATCCTTGCACTAAGAAGATAAGCGGATAAAAGAGGGTGGTTTCTATCTAATGGTTCTTAATAAGGATTTCTGTTCACAACACCCCTCTTGCTCCTCATAAAGGACTAGGACCTCGCGGCCTCAAGAGTACCTTAAGCATTCTTGTTTAATGTTTTCCTCATGGTCGTAATCCCATGAGCTACTCACATCAAACGAAGACAAGTGTTATGTCTATCAAGGTTTTTGGTGTCCTTGATAGCCTTGAGATTATAGTGAGTTGGAATCACTTGCCACCAAGGAAAATGATGACAAGGTTGTCCCCACTTGAGTCGTTCCTCTTGATTGCTCAAGAGCAAGCCCGCTAAAGGATTCCTAAACTAAACAAAATTGGATCAAATCTTGAGGTTCAAGGTTTTTGATTCACCACAAGGGTGAAGAGCATACTCCCCTATCTCAAGAATCTCTCCCAAACACACCAAGCAAAGAGATTCAATTACTCTCTTACTTCCAAAACCTTAAGATGGGTCAAGATTTTCTGATTCACCTAAAGGTGAAGAGCATACTTCTCCTACCACCTCAAGATCTCTTTCACAAGGTATTAAGATTCCTAATACAATTAGTGAATGCCACACTTGAAAGGAAAGCAAATAAACAAGCAAGAATTTTTTTTGTTTTTATGATTGGGCAGCCCTGCAAAAACTGTTAGTAGCCCTCTTTGACATGCGTTTTTAACAATTTTCAAGCAAAGGAGAGCACCTACAAACACAACTTGTTAGACCCACAATGTTAGCAAAATCCAAATCCAAATGTAAATGTGCAATAATATGATGGATTCAAGCTAAAAGATGCAGGTTAGACCTATCTAAACAAAGCAAAACAAAACAGCAAGCTAAAATAATCAAATTCGGACAAGAAAACTGAAAACGCAAGTCTCTACCAGACCAGGTGATATTTCTCAGACTTCAACAGTATCGCGCGATACAGTTTCCTATAGTCGGGCGATACTTCTCAGTCGCGTGATACTTCTCAGTCACGCGATACTTCGCACAATGCCAGGCGATACTTCGCCCGATGTCAGGCGACAGAAGTCAATATAGTCGTGCGATACTTTTTCCGCATGAACTATCGCGTCAAGATAGAAAGTATATCGCACGATATTTCTGAGAAGTGTCGCGCGATAATTTGAGACAGAAAATCAGAGAATGCAGATTTTTCCGAAAATTAATTTGAAAATGATGAAAAATGCATCAAATGAAAGGACAAAGCTATCTACTCTGCCCCACGGTGGGCGCCAAAAATGTACACACTAAAATATGCACTTCTATGAACCATTACATGCAAGGTTACTCAAGAATGAGGCCTCACAAAGCGGCTCATAGCTCTCTATGCATGGAGTTGCAAGGGACTATGAGTTTTGCTCTCAGCTAGAGCTACAAGCTTGTGACCTTGCTAGTCAACCATACAATGAGAGATTCAAGTGAAGACAAGGGCAACAATGCCAATATCTCCAAGAATCAAATATGCAATGCAATGCAAGCTATATGAGAATGCAATCTAAGCTATGGAAATGAAAGTACAATACAACTAATCTATGAAAAGAAATAGCAATGGATTACAAATCCTTCCTATTTAGACTATGTGAGCTTATTCTATTGCATAAAAGGAAATCTATACTAAGAATGCCATTATCATGCAACTAAGAAAGAAAATATGCAACTAAATGATGAAATGAAACAATTCTTCAATGTCTTCAAGCTCCAAATGTACCTAAAACCTGCAGCATAACATTAGCATAAAACATGGATATATGCAAATGGAGGAGAGAGCTCTCCTTTTATAAGAAATGAGGTGAAATGGACCATGGAGATTAAGAGGCAAAAAGTCTTAATCAGCGGTGGAGCTTGAAAGAGGAGAAATCCATGTGCACACATATCCTCCAATAGGAAAATAAGAGTTGACTTTATGTCCATATGAGACAAAAAGTGCTTTTCTCCTTTTTATAAAATATGAATAATACTTTGTTTGTGCAACTTAGGATAAGAGGAAAGTGGGGGCTTTTTATTTAATCAAAAGGGGAGGAAATATTCCTTTTAAATAAAGACTTAGGATAAATGGTTAGCCCAAGGATAAAAATTCAATATATGATCGAAATTAAGACTTGATCAAGAAATTGATAATGTCAAAAAATATTGATTATTGATAAAACTGATTCAGGATTGATAAATCAAATAAATGGGGCCCAAAGTCTAGGCGACCATTTTTGGGTGCATACAGGATGCATTTGGTTTTCAAAGCTTTCACTGACTTGGATTCAAGATTCTGAGACTTTCACGTGCCTTGCTTCAGTTGTTTCCGCAAACAAATCGCGTGCCTTTTGTATGCTTCCACATTTTATATACATGTCCATCAGGGTAGTCACCACCACTATATTTGACAAAAACCCATCTTCAATTACTTTTTGGTGAATTTCCCTACCCTGTTCTAAAGATCCCATTTTGGCAAAAGTGGTTGAGTTTGGTTTTATACCTCCCAATTACATTTGTTTAAAAACCTCCAACGATTTTTAAACAAATGCAATTGGGAGGTATAAAACCAAACTATAACAATCCACCCTTGCTTGGATAGATCACTCACTGCTATACATTAGCATTCAACTCACGGTAATTTCCCACAGTTTATCCTGTGATCACACTGTTTTCCACAAAACTTTGCATATGCAATGTCAGTACTTCATAATACAAGTTAGTTATTGTCATCCCATGAATATTAGGCCTTCTATGTTCATGGGATGATCTTCATTATCTCTAAAACTCTACTGCAATGACAAGTCTAGACAAAAGAATGACTGTTTCAGCAGTGACTGGCGCGACAGCAGTCTCAATATAATAGTAAACTCATTCAATAACAAGAATAATTGAATAATCAAACCAAATGATTTGAGACTTAAAAGATCAAGGAACTTGCAGAAATTAAAGTTTATTGCTCGCTGTTTCCTTCACCAGTCCATACACCCGCGCAATAGCAAATTCAAAGTAAACTCATTCAAAACGGTTTAGAATGGATGAAAGAAATCTTTCTAACTCATGTATGTGTTAGTTCAAACAAACTAAGACTTCCAAGATAAATGGAGTTGCAAAAACTAAGAGTTTTATATTTCTTACTGTTGCAGTCCATATATATCTCCCTTCTTTGTCGTAACAGAGATATATATAAGATTCTTTATAACTTCTCAAAAACTAATCCAACCAATTTTCATCGGTTGGAGCTTAGTTTGAGCCTAACTAAATCCTAAATACTAACTCCCTCCATTGTTAGCTAACCGTTGGATTTTGAAAATTCAAAAATTCCAACTTATAATTAATTGAATTATTTTAATCCAAAGACCACTAAACTCACTAACTTTGATCTCTTATGATTATTAAACTTTCCAAAAGACTTAAACTTCCACACTAGCCTATTCTAGATTCTTAGAACATTATTGAACTTTGGACAATCTCAGTCCATTGTAAACAAGCTTTTAGTCCTAATAAGGACATCATTACAAACTCATTGAAGTATTGCATTATTTTAATAACATTAAAGGTGCTAAGATCATCCAATTGACCTGTTGACCCTGTTTATGTATTCCATCCCTCTGATTTGTCCTGAAAGTCTGTATAATCTCCGTCTCCAAATTGGTTGTGTGAGGTGCTCCGACACCAGTTCGCCAATGGAATAGAAGTTGTTCTTCCTATATCAATGGAAATCCTAGCTCTACAACTTCTAACATTAATTGAAGTAGAGGAAGATGGTGCGATGAATGTCATATTAGTAAAATTGTTGAATCTACAAGAAGCTTATGAGAATGCTTATAATGCCTTGACACATCACCAAAGAATAGTATAATGTGGGTTTGACAAGAGGTATGCAATCCCCCTCTTAAGAAAAATGATATGATTTTAAAGTACAATGAAAGAGCAGCCAATCTAAGTCAACATACAAAGTTTGATGCCTTATGGGAGGGTCCTTTTTATATTTCTCGCTACAAAGAAAATTATGTTTTTGAGTTGGAAAACATGGAAGGTAATCCTTTTGAGATATTGATAAATAGGATCCATCTTAAACATTTCTATTAATAGTTTATCCTTCCTTCTTGTACATAGTAGGTTATTTATGCTTTAAGCTCAATAAGTATCATGAGGTACATTTTCTTTGTTGTTAGTCTCTAGTTTTCTTAAGGTTTGAGCCCATGTTTTACCCCGTGCATAGCATTTTTTTTTGTCCAACACATTTTAAAATGATCACCCCCCTATTATTGTATCACTTCCTCCTTGTTCCTCATTCAAGTGGCAATTACACAAGGGACAATCACTGTGAGATGTCCTCATTTGTGACAAGGACAGTCACACATGAGGACATCTCACAGTGACTGTCCCTTGTGTAATTGCCACTTGAATGTATTGCTATTCAACCACATTTATGGGCCCGTTTGGACCACGACACACAGTAGCATCTACAGAGAAGAATATCCCAGGTGTAACAAGTTGTAAGAATATACCAACAGTTCTAAGAAGTTCCCTAGCACGTAGTAGCATCTACAGAGAAGAATATACAACATGAGGGCAGCCACTGTAAAGACAACATGATAATGTACACTCATTGTATGTGTACATTATCATGTTGTCTTTACAGTGACTTACCTCATTCAAGTGGCAATTACACAAGGGATAGTCACTGTGAGATGTCCTCATTTGTGACAAGGACAGTCACACATGAGGATATCTCACAGTGACTGTCCCTTGTGTAATTGCCACTTGAATGTATTGCTATTCAACCACATTTATGGGCCTGTTTGGACCACGGCACATAGTAGCATCTACAAAGAAGAATATCCCAGGTGTAACAAGTTGTAAGAATATACCAACAGTTCTAAGAAGTTCCCTAGCACATAGTAGCATCTTCTAATTGTCTATACCACTTCACAAGGTATTGTTTGCACACATTATTTTTGGTTCTTTTGATGACCCTTGTTTTGAAATTGCTATTAGGCCTTGTAGCTTATATGTTTTGATTGCTGGAGAGCTTCTAAAGCTAAGCAAGAAGACCATTGCACGAGTTATAGCCGTGCGCTCAGGTTTGAAAATTATATATTTTTTAATCTAATATATATTTTAACTAGACTTTTAGCTTATTTTTGCTGTATATTTTAATCTAAAGGGAATCATGGATGTGAACTTGAAAGAATTTTGTACTTAGTTCTTATGGAGAGAATAGTAGTAGTTTACAGTCTAATATCAAATAGAGTTTTCCAATTACAGAAAGTTAATGAATTCTAATAGCTTATATGTTTTGATTGCTGGAGAGCTTCTAGAGCTAAGCAAGAAGACCATTGCACGAGTTATAGCCGCGCGCTCAGGTTTGAAAATTATATATATTTTAATCTAATGTATATTTTAATCCTTTTGCCATGTCATGTAATATGTCTTGCCTTGTAGCTTATATGTTTTGAAATTGCTGTTAGGCTTTGTAGCTTATATGTTTTGATTGCTAGAGAGCTTCTAGAGCTAAGCAAGAAGACCATTGCACTAGTCGTAGCCGCGCGCTCAGGCATGAAAATTGTATATTTTTTAATCTAATGTATATTTTAACTAGACTTTTAAAATATTAAAGGATTTAACTAGGTCTAAGAAGATTTGTGTACTTTTGACAATTTTGCTTAGTCACTGAAAGTTGTAGACCGAAGTTTTCATAGCCCAATTTTTGCTTCCTGCGAAGAACGATCATGTCAGATAATATAAGTGAAGAACAAAATAGGGATACAATCGCTAGATTGTGGTCTAACTTGAAAAGAAAAGGTGATGGAAAATGTTATTGTCCCTGCAAAATTTGTAAGGGCTTAAACCGTAGAAGACTGCTAATCAAAACAGTTAAGAGACATTGTAGGGAGAATGGTCACATTGAAGGGGGGCATCACTATCATCCACTGGTAAGTTGTTCATTATATCATTTTAACAATTTATATACATATGAAATCACTTGATGATGAGTTGAAGATCATGGTTTATTTATGTTAATCAATTTTATATAGGTTGATCTCCCCAGAGAAGTACATGATATGGAGGAACATGGGGGTGCGAATATCCAAGGTGAAGATAATGATCCCATGGAAGATGACGATCATGCGCCAGAAAACACAATTGAAGATGATGGTATAAATACATTGATCCATGACACATTTAGTCCAAGCGGATCTGATCATGATGATGATGATAGCCTTGATATACCTCTACTTGAGAAGGCATACGAGCCCCTATATATAATGCGATGGAAGAAGAAGATACCGAAGAAGTAGAAGATGATGTAGATGATGATCACGATCGATAATTATTGGATGATGTTCCTGAGACAAATTTTCATGAAGAAGAAGAAGAAGAAGATGATGATGATGATGCTACTGATGATGATGATGAAGATGATGTTGATGTTGATGATGATGACAACGACGACAATGACGATGACGATGACGATGATGATGACGACGATGACGAGGATGATGATGATGATGATGATGATGATGATGATGATGATGACGATGATGATGATGATGATGATGATGATGATGAGGATGATGATGATGATGATGATGATGAAATTTAAAGGTATGCCATCAATCCTTAATGTATTTAATATTCATTTCTTGATAGAAATATATTTGTCTTAAATGGTTACATAGTTTATTCATTATCTATTTAAAAGCTACAAGTTTCAACTACAAATAGAATACTGCTAATCTAAATTAACTATTAATCTAAATTAATTAAATAAAACTATTTAAAACACATATTGATGCATGAATGTATTGAGCCTTATTTTCTTTCAGGTCAAAAGCATTTGTAAGTGTTCTCACAACACCAACCAAGCATCTTCATAAGATTACTCTCCTTGATCCAAGCCAACTCCATAACCTATCAGAGTGCACACCAAATCCTTATGCCACCTTAGCATTCTACATCTTTGGAATAATCCCAATGTCCCTCAATCCATCCAATGGATTCATCCAAGCAATCTAATCAACAAACTATCAAATGCTCACAATGCCTCAATAGGCTCCAAACTTGACTTCACCTTAACTAGGTGTTTCCTCCACCTCCACCACACACATCAAACAACTTCAAATAGCATGTCCCCAAGGTTACTAAGCCCTCAACTCATCAGCTGATACAAAAACCCAGTTTTAGCCCTTCAGTAGGCCTACTTCCCTAGCAGGCTTATAATGTGAGCCTGATTTAAGTGTTATAATGTGTACGTTTTAATGTTTTTAATTTTTATGTGATGCTTATGATGGATGTGATTATGATTATGATGTGATTATGCTCACGATAATTGAATTACATTTGCAGGAAATTGAACCCCTTTCAAGAGCATCCCGCACAGTCTCATGGATCGACAGGTATAAGTCAATACACCTTATAGAAAGTCTATTTAATACACTTATCAATACACCTTATAGAAAGTCTATTTAATACACTTATCAATAGTAAGATTGATGTCTTCTAAGATCTCTCCCATTTTCAGGTACCAGCAAATAGGTATTTGTCAGAAGTGTCTTCCTCGAGTGAGGGAAATATAGGAATAGAAGAGGAAAGTGAGACATGCAGTTTATCTAGAATAGGGAGATTAACTAGAGGTCAAAGGACTAGAAGGAAATTCAATAAACACATGAAATTTTTCCTTGCTCAAGGGGGGTCATGTTCTTATGATGATGAGACGAAAGACGACATCGAGGTGCCCTTGAGGTACCAACATCTACAGAAACATTGGGTACCCAAGGAACTTCCTCCAATAAATACTGATTTTTGTGTTAATGAGAGGATATATCGCATAGCACCATCATCATTACATGGTTTGGGCCTATTTTCTATGGATGGCATAAAGGTGTCTTACAACAAAGTTTCTGAATTGATGGAGTATGTTGGACCATGTTACGATTACAAAAGTTGGATGCATATTGTTCAATATAAAAAAAGTATGCGTAGGTATGCACTCTCAGAAAATTATATACAACAGCAAGACAATAATCAAAGTAAAAGTGTGGCTATATACATTGATGGAAGGCCAAAAGCAACAGGGAATATTGCGGGTTTTATAAATAGTACACGACCTGGGTCAACTATAAAGCAACCCAATTGCATATTTGAGGCGCGCGAGGGAAATCATGTATTCATCTGTGCGATAAAATCAATACGTGCAGGGGAAGAGCTGCTTATTGATTACAATTTGAACTGCATAGATACAAACGAGGCTACTATCATGGGGGTGGTACATACTATTAAACCAACTTCTAATCAATGACTCCAACATACCATTTAGTTATTACATTTTTGGCTAACATTTTTATACTTGATCTTTGACACAGGGGCACAATATGGAGCAACCGCCCGAAGGTGATGGTGACGATATTCCTAGTTCAAGTAATTAAAGAGCGCCACAGTTATGTTCTTTAAAATAATTAAATACTTGTAACAATTATAATTAAATATTTTAAATTTAACTCTTTTATTTGTTATTGTAGAGGACCCCCCTTTGCAGCAGCATAGGAATTTGAGATCATCAAGAACAGAGAACAAAACAACTGATGAGGGGGGTATTGATGATAACACTGATGCTCCTCTTAGAGCTTACATAGAAAAAAAAATTAGAAAGAGAAAAAAGAAATGATTGTCATCTAAATACCTTAATTGATAATGACTGAATTTTATGTCTCAATGAATTTAATTATGTGCTAATGAATGTTCATGAATTATGTGTTTATTTTCATATTGATGAATGTTGCGTGTTAACGAATCTAATGTGTTAATGAATGTTATCATGTGATATTGATTGAATGTTACATTTTATTAATAATTGAAAGAATGAATGAATGTTAGATGTTAACGGGGAATGTAGAGTGATGTTAGGGGGAGGGGGGTGGGGCCAAATGAGCTTCCACCTTCACGTGGTTGGCCCTGTTTAGTAGAGAATATTAAACTATATTCTCGAAACAAAGTGAAGCTCAATAAGATACTAAATGAGTCAAAATGGTTATCAAGGTCCTCTATCCATAAGATACTTGTAGTCAAAATGGTTATTAATAAGATACTTGTAGTCAAAATGGTTATCTAGGTCCTCTATCCATTCCATAAGTTCTTCACCATTCAAACTTTCTCCATAACAAGGAATGTGCTCTAGGTTAGTCATGAAGCCTAGCATGGACTCTCTGTCAGATAGAGCCACTATTTCAGAGCCTTTTCTGTGCATTTCCTTCAAGCACTGTACAGTGTACGGATGTGAAAGGGAGGGCAGACCAGTGTGGAAGTTAGAGTATTTATATCTTATGCTTTGAGAGTTTATTTGGTAGATTCAAGACACCATATATCAAAGTTATTCCTTTTTCTTATCTGTTGTTCTGTCAAACCCTCATTTTTTGGGTTATTGCATTCAAATGGCCTTAACTTGCAAATAAACCATAGGATATCCTCTGTTCTTTGTAAAATGCAAGTTAAGGGGGTTTATTTTCATAGTTTAAAAGCTTTGGAATAGGATACTAAGCCAGAGAATTTCGAGAGCAAGCCCTAGGTCAAGAATCTCAATGTTCTTGACTAGGAGTTGATGGATTATGCAAGATCATAGGGTAGCGGCAAGTAAAGGACCTCAAACCTTGTTGAATCTAGATCTTTAGAGCATGGTGGACATCTTCAAACTCTGATCTTGGTTTCATGCACCCATTTTCAATGCCTTGTTTTGGAACCCGCACCCAAAGGCATGCATAAGGTCTGCGGACTCAATAAGGACATTGATATGCTGGAGTGGAGTCAGGGTCTGGGAGTTGGAGGATTGTTAGAACATCAAAAAGGGTACTCAAAAAACATATAAGTTCATAAGGTCCTTTGTCAAATTGAAGAGTTATTGCTGCAGAACAGGTTTTGGAGACCTACTAGAGTCACTAGGTCTATTTGTGATTTTGATGTCTTGGGTTGTTTGGAACACAACCAATGCATGATTCTGCATGTTTTAGGGAATCTTAAGAGTTTTTAAATGTTTGATTGGGTTGGCAAAGCCTAGGATCAATAAAGTCTCTTTTGGTAGAAAATCAGAGAACTTGTCCCTAAAAGGAAATTTGGTCTTGGTTGGGATTGAGTCAATAAGGTGTTAGAAGTATCTTGAAACCTTTGAAGTCCCTCTAGTACAGAGATTTTAAATTGGTCTGATAGAATCAGAGGCTAAATTGCTTAGGTGTAACATTTTGGTGTCTTGAAGTGGGTTGGGGCTTAAGACCAAGTTTCTTGCTGACCACTCTGCATCACATTGTCTTGCATGAAATTAGTCATTATGTATACACTGGTCTAGTGTTGTCAATAGACCCAAATAGTTCAAAGATACTCGAACCAATCAGATGTTTTATGGGGTGCATTTTTGTGTTAGGTAGAAAGGATTCTTCATACAGGTGAAAGTCTCGAACCTTTCCCCACTCCCAAAAAAAATCACTTGTACTGTTATGAGTAGTCATGAGGACTAGATAGATACATTATAATATATGTAATTGCCACTTGAATGTATTGCTATTCAACCACATTTATGGGCCCGTTTGGACCATGGCACACAGTAGCATCTACAGAGAAGAATATCCCAGGTGTAACAAGCTCTAAGAATATACCAATAGTTCTAAGAAGTTCCCTAGCACACAGTAGCATCTACAGAGAAGAATATACAACATGAGGGCAGTCACTGTAAAGACAACATGATAATGTACACTCATTGTATGTGTACATTATCATGTTGTCTTTACAGTGACTGTCCTCATTCAAGTGGCAATTACACAAGGGACAGTCACTGTGAGATGTCCTCATTTGTGACAAGGACAGTCACACATGAGGACATCTCACAGTCACTGTCCCTTGTGTAATTTCCACTTGAATGTATTATTATTCAACCACATTTATGGGCCCGTTTGGACCACGACACACAGTAGCATCTACAGAGAAGAAGTTTGGTATGCAATGGTCTTGAAACCTCCTGAGAAATTCTTGGTATGCATTTGTGTGGTGCAAAAGCTTCGTTGAAAGAGAAAAAGAAGAAAAGAATAGAAATGATTTTTTTTCTTTTTATGTCATATACTGTAACCAGCTACTTATAACTTGCAAAAATTATTATAACCATTTGAAATTGAAACTTAGTTTAATGTGAAACTGAGAACTACTTTATTAGAGCTTTCTGTGATTTAGATTCAGACATCAAGAACATTGTTTGCCTAATATTGTGATTAATGTTTATTTATTAATATCTCATACTGACAAACAATTGATAATTGTAGGGAAAACATCATTGGGGGTCTTTGAGGATCCACCAGAAGCCAAGGAGAAAATGTATTCAAATGCTAAAGATGGTGTAACAGTCCTTACAGCTGTTGAACCTTGCTGTGTAGATCATCTCCGATTCTCCAAGTTCAACAGTACTGTGGTATTCCTTTGGATACTTCTAATGGTAAATTTCAGACATCAAGTTCTTTTCGTATGAAACTACTACACTTGTAATCTGTAGTTTTAAACTTTTAGTTTATAAATGTTCATCAGCTTTAGTTCGTATGCTGCCATTTCAAGTATGATTAATGAAGTTACCTTTATCACAGGATGAAAGTGAGCAGTCAGCATACTGGTACGGAGCTGGCAGCATTGATACGGTGACTAGGGCATCGTTTAATGGTGGTATTGTGTTTTCCCATGTTTAGGGCATCGGCCTTTTGAAGCATTGCCTTCATCTTTCTTAAGTCTGAGTTTTAAGTTTGTTTATTTCCATCCTAACTTGCTTTTCCCTCTTCGGTTTTGCAGTACTGTGAAGGCAGTCGCAAGTTAGGGCTGTTTCATTGCATACCCGAAACAATGAAGATGTTACGGTCCACAAAACATTTGTGCTTGAAAGATGAACAAATAAAATTAAACTTCTAAATAACCAAAGCCGCTAACAATAAATTCAACACAGATATGTCCTCATTTATGGGTATTTTAGCTATGTAACAGCTGAATACCAGATTACATAATAATGACAAAAGAAAAATAAACCCAATGTACTCAGAAATTGTAGCTGTGATTTCGTGGAGGGAATCTCTCTCGGCGCTGTTGAAAATACAAATGATAACGTTTCTCTACATTATCATGTTGTCTTTACAGTGACTATCCCTTGTGTAATTGCCACTTGAAGGAGGACAGTCACTGTAAAGACAACATGATAATGTACACTTACAGAATGAGGATAGTCACTCTAAAGACAACATGATAATGTACACTCACTGTAAGGATAGTCACAAATGAGGACATCTCACAGTGACTGTCCCTTGTGTAATTGCCACTTGAATGTATAGCTATTCAACCACATTAATGCTTTTCTTCTTCAACAAATGAGCATAGTCACTCTAAAGACAACATGATAATGTACACTTACTGTGAGTGTACATTATCATGTTGTCTTTAGAGTGACTATCCTCATTTGTTTGAACTAACACATACATGAGTTAGAAGGATTTCTTTCATCCATTCTAAACCATTTTGAATGAGTTTACTTTGATTTTGCTGTAACATAGAAGGCCTAATATTCATGGGATGACAATAACTAACTTGTATTATGAAGTACTGACATTGCATAGGCAAAGTTTTGTGGAAAACAGTGTGATCACAGGATAAACTGTGGGAAATTACCTTGAGTTGAATGCTAATGTATAGCAGTGAGTGATCTATCCAAGCAAGGGTGGATTGTTATAATGTGGAACATTGTATAATGTTTGTGAGATGGTGAATCATCCACTAATTTGGATTTGAAGGGTGTAGAATCAGGTGATTGAGAATGCCCTAGTTAAGAAGGGTTTATAGCCAAGAATTGTGGGTTTGGGTGTTGCAGAGCCCTAGAGGCTAATTCCCTTTGGAATTGTTTGTTTCAAAGTGTAAGAAGACATTGTCCAAGGATTAGGAAGTGTTAGGTGGAATTTATCATATACTTCCTTTGAAATTTGGGTCATTTTTATACATTAAAACCAGAGGTACAGTCATAGAACAGGGTAGGGAAATTCACCAAAAAGTAATTGAAGATGGGTTTTTGTCAAATATAGTGGTGGTGACTACCCTAATGGACATGTATATAAAATGTGGAAGCATACAAAAGGCACGCGATTTGTTTGCGGAAACAACTGAAGCAAGGCACGTGAAAGTCTCAGAATCTTGAATCCAAGTTAGTGAAAGCTTTGAAAACCAAATGCATCCTATTAAGTATTGTGGGGAAGCATTCTAAATAACCAAAGCTGCTAACAATAAATTCAACACAGATATGTCCTCATTTCTGGGTATTTTAGCTCTCTAACAGCTGAATACCAGATTACATAATAATGACAAAAGAAAAATAAACCCAACGTACTCAGAAATTGTAGCTGTGATTTCGCGGAGGGAACCTCTCTCAGCGCTGTTGAAAATACAAATGACAACGTTTCTCTACATTATCATGTTGTCTTTACAGTGATTGTCCCTTGTGTAATTGCCACTTGAAGGAGGAAAGTCACTGTAAAGACAACATGATAATGTACACTTACAAAATGAGGACAGTCACTCTAAAGACAACATGATAATGTACACTCACTGTGAGTGTACATTATCATGTTGTCTTTAGAGTGACTATCCTCATTTGTTGAAGAAGAAAAGCATTAATGTGGCTGAATAGCAATACATTCAAGTGGCAATCACACAAGGGATAGTCACTGTGAGATGTCCTCATTTGTGACTATCCTTACAGTGAGTGTACATTATCATGTTGTCTTTAGAGTGACTGTCCTCATTTGTTGAAGGAAAAAAGCATTAATGTGGCTGAATAGCAATACATTCAAGTGGCAATCACACAAGGGACAGTCACTGTGAGATGTCCTCATTTGTGACTATCCTTATAGTGAGTGTACATTATCATGTTGTCTCCACTATAACATATATAGCTTGGAGCTTTCATAAAACCATTTTGATAAATAGTCTTGCACATTGCCTATAAGACACAAACTTTCAGTGCCATAAAAATACACATTGTCCTCAATTAGTAATGTCTCAAATTTTGTACAGAACTTGTTATTTGAGTCTTATTTTCAGAACTGAAGCAAAAATTTCTCCAAAAAAGTCAAGATGATCGATCTAGCATAGATTTCAAAAACTGTAGGTAGTTTAACTAATGTGGATGCAATCATATTTTACCACTCTGAATGAACTAGTTTGCATGAAAATTTATATACAACCATCATTGCATTGTGGCTCTTTGTTAGAGACGTAGAATTTTGAAGTTTAAATTATTTTCACAATTTTATCATAACTTGGAGCATTTTTCATACTTAGCTATGTCACTAGCTTAATGCATATTAATTATTTTGTCTTGTTTTTCTTGCATGGTAGGGAAGCAACAACAACATATAGGGCTGAAGCTTTAGAATTTCAAAAACAATTGAGGCATTTGCAGAATCGGTGTATTTGCTCAGTGGTCAAGCTTCATCTTTGATTCAAGGAAGATGAGCATGGGAGGCAGCAACATCTTCAACAAATGGATGAAATTGCTAGCAGGAATATGGAGGTATGAAGTAGAGAGATGCTTTATAATAGAAGGAATCTGTCTTAAGCTAAGTTTGTGTTGGCTAAGAAAATCTCATTTCATAAAAACTTGAATGCCTCTTATGTATACAGTCCTATTTAGTGACACAATATTAGATTCATAAAAGGTAAGTGTGTTATGAACATTTCTATATGTAACCTTGCAATATTTTCTACTAAGATTTTCACTCTTTAAGGATATTTTGTAAAGTTTATAAGGTCTAAAATTTATAGGTAGGTGTCTCACAACCAAATTATATTACCTTGGATTTTGGACCTATTTTTAGTTGCTTGAGTTGTTGTAGGGTTATAGCACATTATTTTATAGCAATATAAGTAGATGTGTGAAAATTTAATTTCGTTTGTCCTAGCTTGACAACTATTGCACTCAAATCCTGGATTGTGGATGAGTGGAGATGGGCGGATGTCTGGATCATGGATGTCAAGCACTAGTACATCTATCCCATCACGACCATCTTCCTCTTCAAATTCTACCTCAGATGGAAGGCCGTCCTCTATCGTAATGAAGTTGTGAAGTATGCAACATGCCAAAACAATATGTGTTTGTGTCTTGATTTGATAAGATCTCGCATGCTTCAATATAGGAAAACATTGCTTCAATATCCCAAATGTACGCTCTATTACATTCCTAAGCGAGGAGTGTCGATGATTAAACAACTCGTGTGAGGTGTTTATTGGGTTTGCTCTTGAAAAATCCTTTAGGTGGTAGTGTGTGCACCGATAAGGCGCGAGAAATCCTGGTACGTTAGGATATCTAGCATCGACCAAATAATATTTACCTAAACAAAACAAAATGTCATTGTCATAACGTTGTCTTATTTTTCATATGCTTCAATAATATAATCATATTTTACAAACCTGGGGGAACTACCAATGGATCAGCTCTAGATAGAGCTGAAGCTAGAACACGGCTATCTGCAACAGACCCTTCCCAACCAGCAAGGATGTATTGAAACTTATAATCAAATGGACACACTCCCATAACATTTTGCGACAAGTTGCCTTTTCTATCGCGATATTTAGCTTGCAAGTTGATATCCACAGTGACTGGTATATGGGATCCATCCATTGCTCCCACACAATCCTGTACTCAAATAAATCATAGGTCTAATCAAACAATAATAGGATTAAAACTCTAAACAAACTTAAACCACTGAGAGATATACCTTGAAGTATGGATCAAAACGGGCCTTCCCAGTAATTTCCCGAGGAGTGTTTGGACTAGGGGGTATAAAATAATCCGAATGGAGCGCCAAGATAGCCCTCAAGACCTTGTGGAAGTATCGGCTTACTGTCTCTCCAGAGTGCCCAAAGTTATGGGCAATCTTACGATTCCTCAGATTGTGGCCAAGAGTATGGAGGAACATGACTACTTGTTCTTCTAACGTGAGGAATTTTGTATCTTTGATGCTTCCTTTTTGCCTTAGAATATTGGCTAGTTTAAAGAAAGATCATCTAGTCATGCGTATTTGGTCATGGCAATCCATCTCATTGGAGTTGATAACATGCTTATAAAAAGGAATTGCATCTCTTGTGTGTTTACGCATTTTTCGACTACCTTCTTTTATACACTCCCCTATGGCCGCGACAAGGAAGGCAAGAACAACTACAATAACAGGCAGGAGTCTTCTCCTCCTCATAATCTCTCCTTCAATTTCAATATCATCATCATCATCATCAATATCATCAATGAGATCCATTGAATTACCTAAAAATACCAACAAAACAATCACGAAACAACATAAGAAAACACCCAACTATAATGCATAATCAGAGAATAGAGTTGCAAGTTCAGTATACAACATATGTTGACAAGAAAGTACCTTGTGTAATTTCACAAAATGAGAAGTTCTCACAGTGACTGTCCCTTGTGTAATTGCCACTTGAATGAGGACAGTCACTGTAAAGACAACATGATAATGTACAGTTGCAGTGAGTGTACATTATCATGTTGTCTTTAGAGTGACTGTCCTCATTTGTTGAAGAAGAAAAGCATTAATGTGGTTGAATAGAAATACATTCAAGTGGCAATTACACAAGGGACAATCACTGTGAGATGTCCTCATTTGTGACTGTCCTTACAGTGAGTGTACATTATCATGTTGTCTTTAGAGTGACTGTCCTCATTTGTTGAAGAAGAAAAGCATTAATGTGGTTGAATAGCAATACATTCAAGTGGCAATTACACAAGGGACAGTGGTGCAGGAGCACCTCCAACATTTAATCCATGGTCGAAGATAAAGGAGACTTCAAAGAACATCAATGCTAAACAGGAGGATGGAATGCTTAATCAAGGACAACAGATCACTTGGTGGATCTTAGCACCTATAATGTTAGTAAAATATCGCAATTCTTCAATTAATTTGTAATGTCCTTAATAGGACTAAAAGATAAATTATAATGGACTAAGATTGTCCAAGCACTACAATTGGAGTCTAGAAGAGTTTAATGATCATAAAAGATCCAAATTAGTAAGTTAGTGGTCTTTTGTTTTAAAGAATTTAATAAATTGTAAGTTGGAATTTTGAACTTTCAAAATCCAACGGCTAGTTTTAGTTTGGTATGTGTTAAGTTTAAACATTCAACTCAACGAAAGTTGGTTGAAGATTAGTTCTTAGTTAGTTGTGTTTCGATTTGTAACACTTGGTCGATAGTTGAATCTATTAGAAGAAGTTATATTAGAATCCTTTATATTTAGATAAAGGCTCTGTTACTAAACAGAGAGGAGATTGGTGTATTAATTTGTGCTCGACAAGCAATACAAGACTGCTGTTTCTTGCAATTCGATTTCTATTTTGAAACTTTATTGGCTTGGTTTGAAATTGAAATGCTTTGACAGGGTTCTTTAATCATTTCATTTTCTTTTGTTATGTTTCCAAACATTGCAGTGAACCTGTGTGTACCATTTTGGGGAAACAGTGAGCAATAAAGCATCTAGTTTATGTAAACTAATTCATTTTGAATCTCATTTTGAATTGATCAAATTCCATATGCTCTGAGGGAGATTTGTTATCCTTCAAATTGCAGATTGATGAGTGTTACAATCTATTAAGTTTGCTGTCGCACAAGTTGTCTTGAAACAACGTTCTATATCTTAGTTTTCTGTTACAGTAGAAGTTTAGGGGCGATTGAGGTCATTCCATGAATTGATAGGCCTAATTCATGGAATGACATTTGCTAACCTGTATTATATGATTCTAATCTAAATATATGCAGAACCGCGTGGGAGAACAGTGTGATCACAAACAAGAACAGTGGAAAATAGCATTGGAAGTGTGCTAAGGTGTAGCAGTGGGCGATCTGTCCACATAAGGCATATGTTTAATGCTTGGGAATAGTATACAATGTTCATTTGATGGTGAATCTGCCACCAATTCATTGCAGGGTCATGTGGAGACAGTAGATTGAGGAAGCCCTAGTTGACAGGGTTCGAAGACAACAAATTGGGGTTTTGTAGTTGTAGAGCATTTGTGTCTAATTCCTTTTGGAATTGAGCAATTGGAGACATAACTAGACACTGTCCAGGAGTTGGGAGCTAGGAGATCTTTAACCCATACTTCCTTTGAAAATTTAGTAGATTTTAGTGCATTGAAACAGGGTAGCAGTGCCGAACAAGGGTGTTTGTCCAAAGCAACAGTATAAAAATTTTTGATATGTTGTTGAACTCCAAAGAGGGTATCCATAAATGTTGTTACCTCATCAAATGTTTTGAGAAAAGTTAGAATTATTCCCTTTTTAAGTCTGCTGCAGGGTTTAGACAGCCTGTTAAGCTTTTTGTGACCAGTTTGTGAGAACATTGGTGAAATGGGATATGGGAATTGAGTGAGAGTCTCAGAATCTTGAAACCAAGTAAAGTGAAGCCTTAAAACTCAAATCCATCCTTTAGGATAGCCTTGATAGTCAAGTTCTTGAAGTATTTAAGATTGTTGAATAAGCCCAAGTGTCTAACCTCTGAAATTTCTAAACCTACTTGTGCATTTGATACCACCACCCTTCCCTCTACATGAGACAGTCACTGTGAGATTCATTTGTGACTATCCTTACAGTGAGTGTACATTATCATGTTGTCTTTAGAGTGACTGTCCTCATTTGTTGAAGAAGAAAAGCATTAATGTGGTTGAATAGCAATACATTCAAGTGGCAATTACACAAGGGACAGTCACTGTGAGATGTCCTCATGTGTGATTGTCCTTGTCACAAATGAGGACATCTCACAGTGACTGTCCCTTGTGTAATTGCCACTTGAATGAGGATAGTCACTGTAAAGGCAACATGATAATGTACAGTTGCAGTGAGTGTACATTATCATGTTGTCTTTAGAGTGACTGTCCTCATTTGTTGAAGAAGAAAAGCATTAATGTGGTTGAATACCAATACATTGAAGTGGCAATTACACAAGGGACAGTCACTGTGAGATGTCCTCATTTGTGACTGTCCTTACAGTGAGTGTACATTATCATGTTGTCTTTAGAGTGACTGTCCTCATTTGTTGAAGAAGAAAAGCATTAATGTGGTTGAATAGCAATACATTCAAGTGGCAATTACACAAGGAGCAGTCACTGTGAGATGTCCTCATGTGTGACTATCCTTGTCACAAATGAGGACATCTCACAGTGATTGTCCCTTGTGTAATTACCACTTGAATGAGGATAGTCACTGTAAAGACAACATGATAATGTACAGTTGCAATGAGTGTACATTATCATGTTGTCTTTAGAGTGACTGTCCTCATTTGTTGAAGAAGAAAAGCATTAATGTGGTTGAATAGCAATACATTCAAGTGGCAATTACAAAAGGGGCAGTCACTGTGAGATGTCCTCATGTGTGACTGTCCTTGTCACAAATGAGGACATCTCACAGTGACTATCCCTTGTTGGTGCAGGGGCACCTATCAAGTCAACTAGGAACACCTTGGAACAAGATGGAACCAGAAGATCAAAGACAACCCTACATGTCAACTGGGATATTTTAAGGCCAATAATGGCATATTGTAATGAACAATGTACTTTGCCAATCAAGAGTCATAAAAGTCCTAGTAAGTCCTAGCTTTCATTTTAATGTTGTTTCAATGTGTTATTGAATTCTTCATTGTTGAATGATATGTTTATGAACTAGAAAGGTTATTTACTACATTCTACTCACTGTTGCATCAATTTTAATTCTGTTTTGAAGAAGTACTTATGCCTGCTAACATATAAACTGGCAGTTTCTACTAATTTTCTGTAATAGTCAAAGGTTTTCTTTAAATAAATGAACCTCCCATGAATCCCAAGGGCCCAGACTTCATGGGAGGCTTGTTATTGACATGTAAAATAGAAATCTAACTTATTCTATGCAGCACTAGTGCGAGAAGGCTGATGATTTGCAGGAAACAGTGAAGTGTTCCTTGATGAAATGATGGGAATGGTGTAATAGCAGCATATTGGGCTGAATAAGAGGGTTGTATTATGAGTTGAGATGTCCTAGGGCATCAAAGAGAAGGTGTGTGAACAATTATTTGGTCTCCAAGGTTAGTGGAGATAGGTGTTTGGTGAAACCCTATGCACTCTGCTAACCACTTCTGCAGACCACTCTGCATCACTTGTGTAATTTCCACTTGAATGAGGACAGTCACTGTAAAGACAACATGATAATGTATAGTTGTAGTGAGTGTACATCATCATGTTGTCTTTAGAGTGACTATCCTCATTTGTTGAAGAAGAAAAGCATTAATGTGGTTGAATAGCAATACATTCAAGTGGCAATTACACAAGGGACAGTGACTGTGAGATGTCCTCATGTGTGACTGTCCTTGTCACAAATGAGGACATCTCACAGTGATTGTCCCTTGTGTAATTGCCACTTGAATAAGGACAGTCACTGTAAACACAACATGATAATGTACACTTATAGTGAGTGTACATTATCATGTTGTCTTTAGAGTGACTGTCCTCATTTGTTGAAGGAAAAAAGCATTAATGTGGTTCATTAGCAATGTATTAAATAATTTTTAAAAAAAAATTCTACCCAGGACCGTCACAATTACGACGGCCCTCCCGAGAGATGCGACAGCGGCGCCGTATTGGCGATGCCCAGGCCCGTCGCAGTTGCTTCGGAGGACCGTCGCTATTGCAACGATCCTCCCAAGACATGCAACGGCGGTGCCGTATTGGCGACACCCAGGCTCGTCGTAATTGCTTCAGAGGACCGTCGCAATTGTGACGCCCTACCGTCGCAATCCGACGGAGGCGCTGAATGGGTGAAGCAATGACATTGTGATGGCAGGGCGTCGCAATTGCGACGGAAACCCATAGACGTTGTGATTTGCGACTAAAAAATAGCGACGTCTATCACTGTCCGTATAGCGACACATAGCCATCGTAATGGCGACACATAGCCGTCGCAAAATGGCCCCAAATTTATTAGTGTTGGGAGAGATTCTTGAGATAGGGGAGTATGCTCTTCATCCTTGTGGTGAACCAAAAACCTTGAACCTCAAGAGTTGATCCATTTTTGTTTAGTTTAGGAATCCTTTAGCGGGCCTGCTCTTGAGCAATCAAGAGGAACGACTCAAGTGGGGACAACCTTGTCATCATTTTCCTTGGTGGCAAGTGATTCTAACTCACTATAATCTCAAGGCTATCAAGGACACCAAAAACCTTGGTAGACATAACACTTATCTTCATTTGATGTGAGTAGCTCATGGGATTGCGACCATGGGGAAAACATTGAACAAGAATGCTTAAGGTACTCTTGAGGCCGCAAGATCCTAGTCCTTTATGAGGAGCAAGAGGGGTGTTGTGAACGAAAATCCTTACTACGAACCATTGGTTAGAGGCCACCCTATTTTAGCCGCTTAGCTTCTTGGTGCAAGGATTGATCCAAGTGGACTTACCCGGATCACCCCAAGACACTCACCATATGTGTTCCTTTGGTTGTGTTTTTGACACTTCCATGACAATGCCAATATCTCTTGTGGGCAACCACTTGGTGTGAGGTAAGGGAGCATCAAGTTGTGGGCCAAGTTGCTAAGTAATGAGCCTTGTCCTTCTAGGTAGTAATTTCTTGAATTATCTTCGATTGTGCTATACCAGTGTAAACGTTATCAACATTCAAACAATCGGTAGCATTCATAAGGTGCTTTTTCAATTTTGATATCACAAGTGTTTATCTTGGCAAGGTTGCTTTTGCCCTTGTTTCAAGTGTTTGAAGACATGTTTGATCCCATACTGTTTGCAAACCTGTCCAATTGCTATTGAATTTGTGATAGAAATCAGACATTTTCACCCTCACATTCGAAAACTTGAAATTAGACCTTAAAAAATCAAAATTTTGCACAAATTGGTCAAGATCAACATCAGTATCACATTAGTCAAAGAGAAATATCACATTAGAAGGTTGTTCTTGGTGAGAAAGTTTATCTCTAGAATTGTGAGCTACATTCTTGGGAAATTCTCGTACTCTTATTGTCCAAATAATTTTCATTTAATCTCAATTTCAATTATATTTTGGCCTAGCCCAACCTCCTGGTTCAAAAGTGCAAGGGTAGTCACCCTTTGATTTGAAGCACCTCTTTGACAATGTTGGTAAAGCCCCTTCTTCTATCTTTTCATTTCTCTTTGGACAATAGAGAACTTTGATTATCCTAGTTTGGTGTTGACATTTTGTGAGGTCATCCTATTACCAAGGGTCTTCTATTTTCAGTCTTCCTTGGTTAGTCCAGATCTTAGATCCTAGGTGTTGTCATGTTGCTCAACATCTCAATGAACGTTATGGTATCAATTGCACAAGATGGCTCTTAGTCTTCTTCTTTCTTCTCCATTTCCCATGTTCTTCTAAAGTCTTCTATTCCCATGGGAAATTCTTCTTCTTCTTCTTGATTCTTTTTCTCCTACTATCTAGTTTGCATTCCTCTATTTTTCTATCATTCCTATGCTTGATTTCTCCTCTTTTGGAACCATGAATCTTGACATGTTGCTCAACATCTCAATGAACGTTATGGTATCAATTGCACAAGATGGCTCTTAGTCTTCTTCTTTCTTCTCCATTTCCCATGTTCTTCTAAAGTCTTCTATTCCCATGGGAAATTCTTCTTCTTCTTCTTGATTCTTTTTCTCCTACTATCTAGTTTGCATTCCTCTATTTTTCTATCATTCCTATGCTTGATTTCTCCTCTTTTGGAACCATGAATCTTGACTATCTAGCTTTGGAACCTTTATTAAGAATAGATGATCTTGAGCTCATTGACATATTCGAAAAGTGTTGTTCGTCCAAAATTCTCATGAGTGATGAATTTATAGAAAAAATAAAAGAAAAGATGATTAAATCAGATGCCTTTGCTAGAATCATAAACATGATCATATCATGATCTTCTTTTTCCAAACATTCTTCATCATCTGAATCTTCTCATTCTTCTTCACCTTCCAAGTCTTATCATGACTCTTCCAGACATCATTCTCATTCTTCATCTTCTAAGTCTTATCATGATTCTTCTAAACACTATTCACATTCTTCATCTTCCAAATCTTATCATGACTCCTCTAAACATCATTCGAATTCCTCATTATCCAAGTATTCTTCTTCCACTAAGTCTTCATTTTCCTCTTCTTCAAGATCTCGTTCTTCTTCTACTTCTCCCAAGAGTCTTACTTCTCTTCAGAAGACATACCATAAAGAGCAACGTGATAGTCCTTGTGATGTCTCTTCCATGAAGAGTGACGCACCCACCTATGATGACCATGATGACTACGATGATGGACAATGTAGCAATACTTATGGCACCTCTATTCCTAAGAGTCCTCCTCGTCGTGTGCTTAGGCTTACTAAAGGGTCATCCTATTGGATAGATTGTGATGGTGATCCCTATGATTCTGATTTTGAGAGAAATTATGATATTTGTTGTGAACAATATGATACATCTACTTCTATTGAGGAAGAGAAAGCTTTTCGTGCTGATTATAAACGTAGATACTATGAGCATCTCTCCTCTAAAAACTCTCATGCTAAAAACAAAGATTACCCTCTCAAGCAAGATCATGTTAATGTTGAACCTTTGTCTTGTGATGGTTCCCTTCCATCCTCTACTTCCTCCAATACCCTTACATTTCCTAAAGCTTCCAATTCTTCCAAATCTTTCACAAATCCTTCATCCAACGAAGATCCTAATGCTTTTCATGCAGTTCCCTATAGTTACCCTCAAGTGCTACCTCCTAAAGAAGCCCAAGCTAACCTTCACCTAGCTGCAAATACTTTCAATAATGCTAAACCTAAAGAGCCTAAGCCTTTATGCGCTATAATGCCTATTTCATCTAGTCTTTCAGCATCTCTGCCAAAGTCTTCCATACAATCCCAACATGCTTCCTTGTCCTTAGAAGTGGCTCCATGTCAAGAGGACTCTAAAAATGATAAAAAAAAGAACATAAAGAAAGATCAAGATCAAGGACCCTCCATATCATCCAATTCTCTTCATGATGTATCTTCTCCATTGCATGGTTCTTTTGATCCTCTACGCTCTTCCGCATTCATTCCACCATATCCTAAGCAAGATCAAGCTACTACTTACACTATTGAGCTTATTGATAATCAAAATAACCTTACCACACTTGCGCTTTCCAAAGATGATGTTTCCATTAAGGTTATTAAAAATGGTGTTGTTACTTCTGATGTTAAGCCTATTGAAAATCAAGAAAAAAATGATGCGCTTATGCTATCCAAAGCAACTTGTCAAGATCAAAGTCTTCCATCTTCTTGTTCTACCACTCCATGTTCACTTCCGTTTTCTGCTCTTCCTAAATCTTTGCAAGCTATGAATGATCCTATCAAAAAAACTGCTCCTATTCAAGATGTGCATGATCCTGTTGAAAATCCTAATGTTCACTCTAAAGATGCTGATATCCTTGGTTGTGATATAGATGCTGATGAACTTATTGATTATCCTTTTGCATCTTCCACATCTATCCTTGGACCTCCTCCACCAATACTAAGGGCTTCATGTCTTCCTTCCATCTTGGGTCCTTATGTCCCTTCACTTTCCCCTCCTAATTATCCTAATTCGTCATCCATTTTGGGTCCTTACATCCCTCCATCTCCTATCTTTCCTCAAGATCAACATAGATGCATACCCTTGAATCCCTTTCATCCACCCACCCATCTAAACCGGTCATATCCTCCTTCTTCTTCCACAAGTCCCAAGTCTTTTGGAAGTAAGTTGAATGTTCAAAACAAGAAAAAGAAGCAATACAAGAATCCATCAAAAAAAGAAGATCACCATGTCTCCTCTAGTCGACACGGGGGCATAAAGTCGAAAGAGATATCTAAGAAGAAAACTACAAGACAAGTATGGGTTCCAAAATCCGTCATTGAAGATATTCTCTCTCAGTCATCAAAAGGAAATGAAAAGCCTAAGGCTATATGGATTCCAAAGTCTCTCTTGAAAGAGTCTTATGTTGAGCAAAAAGTGAAGTTGACATTCAAGCTTCCAAAGGCTTCCACTTCATCTTTTTCCAAAAACATTCTTCCATTCCATGTGCATAAACCGCAACCTCTGCTAAACATTTGCCATATTCCTTCTCGTATTCCTCCATTCACATTTGAGAATTATAACAAGTACATCAATCCTCTTTTCGAAGAGTCACATAGCAATAATGCACCAGAATATGGTTTGCATTTGGACTAGAATATGGTTTACGTTTCCTCCATTTTTCCCATCACCCTTCAAGGTGTGTATTGACATTGATCTTACCTTTCTTTCCATCTACCTTTTCACATTCATTATCCTTCTACCTTCTATCATTTTTTCCTCATTTGTCTATTCCTTCTGCGTCTTCCTTTCCCCTTCAACATCTTTGAGCATATCATTTTGAATCCTTGGCATATCATGGTTTATCCTTTCAATGAGCATTATCTAAAAAGTTTGCCTTCTTCCAAAAAAATAAAAAAAATAGAAAAATTCAAAAAATAGCAAAAAATTGAAAAAAATTAAAAATGTGCCATGGTGAAAACCTGGAAACAGGCACCTTGGTAGAAAAAGTAAAGAGAAATAAATTCGTCTTATGGTGAAAACCACTCCCTTGTGGCGCCTTGGATAAGTACCATGATGAAAACTTGGCAATCAGGCATCATGCGTAGTTCTTCTACATATTTCACCCATTCCATCTTCTCTCTTTGATCTTGGCAATGTTGACCTATACACGAATATTTGGATATGTTGTGAGCTATCTTATGATGATCTTCCTTTCATTCTATGCATGTTTAGCCTTCACTTTCATTTTCCTTCATTCATTCTAGTCTTTCGCTATCCTTCTCCCCCTTGGTCTTGATCTAATAAAAAAAGAGTAAAACATAATGCTATGAAGTCTCTTGACATGTCTACTCCTTTAGACTGCATCCTTCCTTCTTTTGCAGTGCGCTTTTGTGACTTATCATATGCTAGCTTTTCATTACTTATCCAAATGTGCTTTACATGACAATTTTTCCCTAGCTTGGGTACTCTTGAGGAGTTTGCCTTCAAGGATTTCTTCCCTCCACTCTCCTTCATTCTCATGTCTTCCATCTCTTCCACCAGCTTGCTTATCCATCTTGTTTTCCACCTTGCTAGACATTGGGACTGCATGATGTGATCTTGCTCATGAGTTTGATGCCTATTTTGTCTGGGGGCATCCTTTGTACATATTTTATGATCCTGAAAAAATACCAAAAAAATTTATATATGATGCTGAATAAATCCTAAAAAGCATAAAAAGTCCTGAAAAAATACAAAAAAATTAAAAAAATTAAAAAAATTTTAAAAAAAAGAAAAAAGAAAAAGTGCCTTGGTGAAAACCTGGAAACAGGCGCTACTTGAGGCCTTTGCACCCCTATTTGTTACCATGCGCTCTCGACACTTAGCCTTTCTCCATCATGCCTTAACCTTGTTGCCTTAGTCTAGAATTGGTCTTTATCTTTGTCTAAGGGGCATAACTGTTAGCATTGGTCCTTTAGGTGCGTTTGTCTCTTGGGGCATTTCACAACAGGTGTTTTTCACCACCACCCCAAACAGTGTTTTTCAACACTACCCTTGCGTCAAGTGTTTCTTAACACTTATCAGATGTCTTACCCAACAGTCTAGTATGATGCGACGTTGCTCATTTGCAAATGTGATACTTAGAGTCTGACTCTATGACCAACACACACGCACTTAAACAATCACTTGTTGAGATATGTTGACTTTATTTTTCTTTGTGTGCTGTCTATGAGGATTTCTTTGATGAGTGGTCTCTCCCTGAGAAGTTTTCAATGATGCATAGCTAGAAGACTGAGGGTATGAGAACATGTTTTCTTTCTTTATCTGCTTGTGGGTATATTTTGTTGGTCCTAACTGTCATGAGCATTTATGCTGGTCTTACTTGACCCTATGGATTGACAAGGTATTATCCTTGACTGTTTTGCGAGTGCATGCTTCTAGCTATCCTGATTTTCATGTGTCTTGATACAAGCATAATCTCGCCACATCAAACTTAGGTGATCTCACTGCATTAGTCATCTTGACCTATATGTCTTTGATGCCTAGGTGGGATTTCCACATAGTTATGCTAGTGTGCATTGTATGATCTTGCGACGCTACCAATAACGCTCGATGATGATAATTAGATGTCTATAAGCGTTGTGACCTTGCAAGTCAACCACTTTCATAGTAGCTTGCATTTTTAGGTTCATGTTAGATTAGTTTTTGCATGTTGCATATGGAGAGAGCTCTCCTTTTTATTATCTACGGACTAGTTGGTCAACTGTGCTCATTTTCTAGTTCTTCTTGATCATATCTTTCATTTTTGGTCTTTCATGTCACATCATTTTCTATTCATTTCGGACTCGAAATCGAAATCCAAGTCGCATTTCCAAGATTTCTCATTCTTTTACGCAGTTGACTGACCTTTTGAGGCATAATTCTTCGATCTTTGATGGAATTTATTCCTTTCCATGTCTTTCAAACTTCTAGTCTTTCATTCACCCCTTTCGCTTCCTCTCTCTGAGGTTTGACTTAATCTTTATCCTATATCTTTCCCAGTCAAACCTAGTCAACTTGGGGCATGTCTTCACTATTTGATGGTTATCTTATCATGCTCCCTTATCTTCAGTTGTGATTTCATCCTGATTTGATCAATCTTTATCAGTTCGCTATTCTCCTCTCTCTGATTTTGATTTCGACTCCGAGGGGGCAATACCTATGGGATTCTCATCCCTGATTCCTTGATTTTCCTGATTCAGACATTTTTTGTGAGCTTTTGCTCAAATTTGAGATTCGTATCTCTTACTTTGAATGTGATCCCGAATCGACCTCATGTTCAAAGGCCTTTGTTTATGCTTTGTCTGGGTGTGATCCTGAATCGACCTCACATCTGAGTTGTTTTGTGATCCCAGATCGATCTCACATTTCAATTCTTCTTTGACTGCATGTGTTCCCAAATCGATCACACATTAGTCAAAGAGGGGCAAATGTATGCACCCAAAAATGGTCGCCTAGACTTTGGGCCCCATTTATTCAATTTATCAATCCTGAATCAATTTTATCAATAATCAATATTTTTAACAATATCAATCTCTTGATCAAGTCTTAATTTCGATCATATATTGGATTTTATCCTATGGACTAACCATTTATCCTAAGTCTTTATTTATTTAAAAGGAATATTTCCTCCCCTTTTAATAAAGAAAAAGCTCCACCTTTTCCTCTTATCCTAAGTTGCACAAATAAAGCATTATTCATATTTTATAAAAAAGAGAAAAACACTTTTTGTCTCATATGGACATAAAGTCAACTCTTATTTTCCTATTGGAGGATACTTGTGCACATGGATTGCTCCTCTTTCAAGCTCCACCGCTGATTAAGACTTTTTGCCTCTTAATCTCAATGGTCCATTTCTTTGCATTTCTTATAAAAGGAGAGCTCTCTCCTTCATTTGCATACCATGTTTTTATGCTAATGTTATGCTGCAGGTTTTAGGTGCATTTGGAGTTTTTGAAGACATTGAAGACTTGCTTCATTGCATAATTTAGTTGCATATTTGCTTTCATAGTTGCATGATAATGGCATTCTTAGTGTAGATTTCCTTTTATGCAATAGAATAAGCTCACATAGTCTAAATAGGAGGTATTGTAATCCATTGCTATTTCTTTTCATAGATTAGTTGCATTGTACTTTCCTTTCATAGCTTAGATTGCATCCTCATTTTAGTTGCATTGCATTACATCTTCATAGTGATTCTTGGAGATATTGGCATTGTTGCCCTTGTCTTCACTTGAATCTCTCATTGTGTGGTTGACTAGCAAGGTCACAAGCTTGTAGCTCTAGCTGAGAGCAAACACATCATAGTCCCTTGCAACTCCATGCATAGAGAGCTATGAGCCGCTTTGTGAGGCCTCATTCTTGAGTAACCTTGCATGTAATGGTTCATAGAAGTGCACCTTTTTAGTGTGTACAAGCACAACTCTTAATAATATGGAAATATTATAAGAATTAAATATATTTTTATTTAGTAGGTGTAAAATCATTCAATTTTAAATATATATATTATTATACAAATTTAATTATTTAAAAATAGAATAATATATATTTTATTTTATTTAAAATCATATAAAATATAGAATAAGTACTTTACAACTAAAATTATAGATAAATATCCTATCAATTTGTCAAGATTTTAAAAATTCAAAGATGATAAAATATATTTTAAGAATCCAATTTTTTTTGTCAAATGATCCCTTATACATTTGTTCAGTTTTTTATGTTAATTTACTTCATTTACAAGGAATTCCATTAAATTAATTTCTCAATTTTGTTTGAAATCTTAAATTATATCTCCAATATTTTTGAAATCTTAAATTATATCCAATTGAATTTTGTTGCCAATTCAATTGTCTTCGTAAAGAATCCAATTCAACCATGCTTCACCACTTTGGTTGGCTCTGCCACACAAATCAACCAAATTAATTTCTATGCCAAATATGTGTTGGCCTAAATGAAGAAATTATTATGCCTTCACTTTACAACTAAGAAGTATTTTATATGAATTTACTCAATAATCAAATAAAATACAGCATGGTCACATGCAAAAGCCGCTTAATTTTGTATGCAGAGACCATTTAGAAAATTTGAAAGTAATTATTTTCAAATAATTGTATTAATTTATTTTTTGATGCATAGAATTTGAAGGAAAGGTAAGAGATAACTTACAAATTAAAAATTAACTATAATGAATAATAAGTTATAGTCTTCTTCCATCATTGAAATTAGCTATAATGAATAATAAGTTATAACAACTAAGAAAAATCATTAGGACCACAAATCAATAGAAAATAGAAAAAATAGTCTGAACGTAAGACTATGCCATTATACATTATTATGTTAAGTACACAACCTTTATTAGTGCCAACATAACCACTCCTAAAATGCAATAATTATTAATGGGACTTTTGTTACAATAGGTGTAGCTTGTGACATTTGATAGCATGCAAAGGGCCCACCTGAAGCTACATGTTTTATTGTTTACATAATTGATGGAAGTTCTTTAAAAGATGCTTATTAGTCCAAATATTAAAAGTAGTTAAAGTATTAGGTTTTTATTTTAATGATTCACTTATAAATTTTTAAGATTAGAATGTCACATACTATCATAAAAACAACAAAAACACTATAAACTTGTAATCATAGCATCATATCTACTATCAACGTCAAAATACTAAAATAATAATATTGAGTCCAACTATCACTGTACTGACTTTCTTCAATCCAAACACTATAATTTCAACCACCAAATTAGTAACCAACACAAGCTCAAATGTGGTGTTGAACTTACTTAATATTTACATATGTTAAATAAATGTAAAATTTCATTGTTCCAATAAGAGTTGCTTTGATAATAATAATAAAAATAGGTATTTGCTCAAATGTTGAAGAATATCAACAATTACACTTAAGAGATTACAACAAAGCAAACTTATAAAGAAAATTATCTCCCTCAACTTAGATTACATAAAAAATAAACAAAACTAAAATTTAGATCTTTATTATAGGGAAACACAAATAAAACCACCATAAGTTATATTATATTTAGATTGTGAACAAAATAAGTTGATGACAAAATTTGATGTCGCTTGTAATAATATTTCAAAACTACTTTGAACCTTTGTATCTGTCATTTTATATTGTCAAGCATTTGATTATATTTCTTTAGTTTTAATATTATTAAATTAGTTTTTATTTAATTTATTTCTACGATGTTTTACAATATGTCGTTGAATTATATTCTAATATTATTTTGGAAGTCAAAAGAAAGTGTGAACACTAAGGTAAAGAGAATTATAGTATGGAGTGATTAGACAAATTAATATATTTATTCCTACATATTTGAATAGGATAGAGGGTAACTAACTATTTTAATATTACTCAAAATGGGTAAAAAAAAAAAGAGAATCACTCATTGAACTAGGTGTACAAGATTTATCAATCCAAGCAAATCATTTCTCAAGTGATAATCTTAAATGGACACCTATTGGAGATAATGGTGAAATGGACTTATGTGTTGCAATTCCTTTTGAAAAGCTCCCTCACTTTGTCAAAGGGGAATGTTTGTTGGATAGTACGGAGACAAACTTTATATGCAAGATGCAGAAAGAGTCCAGCTCAAAAAACCCTACTAGCCACACTACCAAGACTTACTCAAGGTTTTTCTATATTTAATATAATAATTAAACATGTCATATTTTGTAATTTTTATGTATCATATCAATTAATATATATTTTTGTTCATGTATACACAGTTATTGGTGTGCTTTTGGCCCTAAGGACAATAGAAGAAAACCAGAAAATATGCAAAGGGTACGAAGGTTTATCCAAAAAAGGGATTGTCAAGCTCATTTTCTATTTAGGGTTATGTATGGTAGACCAGATGTTGCTATAATTACATATAATGATTTTACCCATTGTGATGCTAATGCCCATTGTAATGCTAATGGTGAGTTTTTTCATGGAAGGGATGACCCTTTTAGTGATCCAAGGAGCAATTTCACACCAAGGTTGTCAAATGAATGAAAATCATATATTGAATCCTTATTACTAATGGGTGTGGGAATTGACACAATATGTGACCAACACTACTTAGATCATGGTTTGACTAAATTGATGAATAAAAGGGACACATGTTTGTTGAGAAAAGATGTATTGAATGCAAGGAAAAGAGTGTGATCCCTTCGATCTCAAAAAAAATGAAGATGATGCAAAAAGTGTAAGCTTGTGGCATGCAGAGGAGAAATATATTTTTTTCTACTATAAGACGCCAACCAACATGTTACCGTTCGTTGGTAGATCAAGTTTAACAATCATGGAGGCGTGGGTTTCACAGGGTATGAAAAGCTGGCAGTGTGGTAGATATCACCATGAAATTATGCCACGAAATTTCAGAATTCAGCTACAATTTGGGCATTTGGAGGAGGCTCTGCTGGCACACATTGATGAGGCTTCTTTCTCCTCTATGTTCATATTGCATTCACATGTGATTAGGGCTGTAGTCCAGTCGATTAACTCACGTATAGCATATCACTTGCAATCCCTAGTATATGGGATATTTTTGTAACATGACTAAGTGCTTTTTGGGCATCTTATGCATCAGCACATGTAATTATCTATCTACTTTATATGCTTGTATATAACTATGATCCTGGGGTTTCTTACTGGTTCTTCCACGGAGGAGTTATTGAATCAGATTATTAATAAAATATGGTGGATATCCCACTTTTGCTTTTAAAAAAAAACATGGAAGATATTCCACTTATTGTAGGCATCCAAACACTGTGGATGCAAGAAATGATGATGAAACATTCACATAACCCACTCATTGCAATGGATTCCACATTCTCTACAAATAAATATGGTGTAAGTAAAACAGTGCTACTCATATCTATGGATCATAAATTTATCATTGATACTTATTATCTATATACTTCTTCATTAATACATTTTATTTATTGATATAGTTTGTTCATGTGTAGTATGATTTATATACCTTTCTTGTATTTGATGAGCAAGAAGCTAGTGTTCATGTTGCATGGGTAATATCCTCAAGAAATAAAGTTGAGGATATAAATGAATGGCTAAATGAAGTTTATAAAAGAGGAAAAGAGTCCAAAGAAGATTGGTGTGTCAATGTATTCATGACAGATGATGCTATTGCTGAGATTGAGGCAATCAGGTTTGTATTGCTTAATATTTAGTTTATAAAAGTATATGCCATTTTGTTTGAATACTAAAAATTAATTTTGTTCAAATACTACTTATAAACTTTTATAATGTAACGTGTAGATTATCCTTTGATTATCTGATACTTTTATGTATTTGGAACGTGCGTAGGGCACGGTTGAAGAATGTTTATAGGTAAGTCAATTTTTAATTAGAATGCATCAATATTACGTGTTTGAACATCATAACTTGATATAATGCTTTATAATTTAGGCATGTGAGAAACAAGGATGTTGGAACAAATATGTTCAAAAGATTGGGTCAGATTATGTATGCAATGAGTTATGAGGAAGACATTACTACTCACCTAATAAAAAATTTCATGGAGGAATTCAAAGAGGAGAAGAGATTTATTGATTATTTTTAGAAAACTTGGTGTCATCATGAGAGCCGTATTGGTAAGATCATTTGATTACTCATTACAGTTTATATGCATTTACATCATTTTAGCTATTTTTGTGTGACATCATTATATTTGTTTATATAGAAATGTGCGCCAAGAATTTTTGAAACTTCTCTCATTCAAATCAAGAGACCAACGCTAAAATAGAATCATATCATTGCCACATCAAGAGTCACTATTTAAGTGATCATTCTAAGAAATGCACAAGGAGAATGGATTGGCCTATCTATGTACTTCTTCATAGGGTAGAGCCATTCTATAAAAATAAAATATTTATGTACAGTTATATGGGTTTTTAACAAACTTAAAATAGGAACGATATTACACAACTGCACTAGAAAGATAAAAAACAATACCAAATGCAGATTGTTATCCATATGATCACCTTTGTAATTGTATAAGATAAGAAGCCAAAATATTCCAACAAAATGGTATGTTGTCTGAAAATTTGGACTTGATTTGTATGTGTGATTGTTAGTGGGCAAAAAAAGGAAACACATACAAACATGTATTAAATATTTTAGATCTTCTAAAGAGAAACAAAACAAATGATCAAGATCAAGTTGTAGGTAAGTTTTACTTGAGATATAAGTTTAGTTTTCAAAATTTTAATGATTATTATCTTTATTCTCAAAAGTAACTAATTTAATTTTATTATGTTACAGAAGGTGTTACTCTATTGGCTGATGATGACCACAATGACTGAGGGAGTCTTAATCATGAAAATATCATCGTGTTGGTAATGTCTACATTGTGTGTACAAATAAATATTAAATGATTTTATGGTTCTCAAAACTCTTTATTTCTTATTTCAAATATAGATAGTTGTGTTCAATTTGAAGATCAAGATATTCTTGGACATATCATCGATGAAGACCAAAGAAAAGGTAAATTTTTAGATCACTTTTTTAAAATGAAATGTTTATTATTTTAAATATTTTTTGACTTAATCATATTTGTTTCTAATCTAGATGATCAGAAGCCATATGATGCTTTAAATGATAACTTTCAAAATTCCATTGATTATTTGAGTTCATTGCTCCAAAATTTACCAACTAGAGAAGATGAAAAAAATATTTTCAGTGAATGTGTTAAGAGATTTAGAAAAGATGTTGATGCATCGCTTGCTTCCTCATCCAAATTTCCAACAATCCCTAGCTCAAAGAACATTCCTATGAGATGAATATCGCCATGGTTCAATCCAAGCAAAATGTGTAAACGTCATTCTACTCATCAAATACATAATGTCATTTCTCGAAACTTGAATGAAATAGTTGAGCATGAAAATTTTCGATTCCCCTCTACAAGATGTAGAAAGAAAAACAAAAAGAAGGGCATTAATCGCTCGAGCATAGAAATACAAAAAGAAAGTCTTATTATCAAGCAAAAACAAAGTGAGTACATTTATTCAATTTTTTTCTAGTAATTTATAGAAATATGGCTTGTTATTATTTCATATATTAAGCATATGTTGTTGCAAGTTTGTATGATCAAGAAAGTACTCCAAGACACCAATTGCCTTTTTCTATTGATCTAAACCAAACAATAACATATGAAATACACCTCATAGATGGTATCTTTTAACTATTAAATATGTTTATCATTTTTATAGAAAATTACTTAATTGTATCTCTAAAAAATTTCTATACTTAAAAAAACTAGATACAATTTGTGGAGATCAAGCATTGGTCCTCAATGTTACCCCGCGCAAACATTTCAACAAACCATTTTAGGTAATTGAATTTTTTATTTTTTTATATTGATTGGAGAATGTGTTTTTACACTTGAACATGTTTTCTAAGTTGATCACTACTAAATATGCATGTTATTGAAGTTTTAAATTGTCACAAAAGAAATGAAGAACATATGTTACCCTTTTGTATGGATCATAACCAAAAAATCAACAATGAATGAGATGCAAATTGGATATGGTAAGAAAAATAGAAAATAAATTTGATTTTGAGCCTTTAATTTGTATTTGGTTCATCTAAGTTGATGTCTCAAATGTACATGTTATTATAGCTTTAAATGATAAAGAAGAAGAACATATGTTTCCCTATTATGTTGATATCAACCATACACAAAAGGATGATGCAATGCAAATTATAGGAGATGGTAAGAAAATTATAAAATGAACTTCAATCAATTTTGAGTCTTCAATTTGTATATTAGTTTTATCTAAGTTGATGTGAGAAATGTACATGTTATTGCAACTTTAATTGATCACCAAAATAGTCAGTGACCATATTTTGATCTTAATCAAGAAACAACAACAACAAATGTAATGCAAACTAGAGATGGTAAGAACTTTATAAAATGAAATTCAATCAATTTTGAGTCTTTCTTTTGTAAATTAATTTTATAACTAGCTCATTATGTTTGTAGATGTGGGTGATACTGTAACGGAGGATCATGGTCAACAACTTTTTGGATAATCATTATACTGTACTATTGTAATGGATTATCTATTGAGTGATTTTACTCTATTTAGAAATTAGCTCTGGGAGGTAGTAGCTTGTAGATGACAATATTTGTATATTATACTTTTGAGTTGGACAAGTATTATATGTGTGGAAAATTGGCTAATTTCATTATGAAATTTTAATCCTTTTATGAGATAATCAAATTTATTTATTTTTTATTTGTAACAGTGAATTTATTGAAAACAAAAGATGAATGGGAGAGGCTTGGCCTGAACCAAGGGTAGTAACTGGAGAGGGTACTACCATCCCAGAAAAAGAAATAAAAACAAGAATACCAAAAAAACCATCCCCAAAAATAGCTATTGATATTTAGGGAGACCCCTACCCTTAGAGTGAGATCTTAGAGTCATATCAAAAGGGGCATATTTTGCTTTCTGCTCTTTTCTCCCTTTAACAACGTGCCAACCATCTTCAACTCTGGTTGCCACATTCACCCAATTTGTAGTGTTATTGGGAGACATCATTTGTTCTTCACATTCTGAATTCTCCTGATGGAGTTGATTCTTCACGATTGGATTCCCCATTTGTTCATGAGATGGCCTGCACTTCTCTCTACCATCCAGGGTAGCCAAAGCAATGTTATGCTGTAAAACCGTACTAATCTCATTCAAATTAAAATTGTTAAACTACATTTCAGGTTGCTCATCCTACTTAGGGGGCCTTGAAGGCTTCTGAGTCTATTCCCCCATGACAACCTCTGAAAAACTCTTTTGTTTCTCTCTTTTCTTCTCAACCATGTAATGTTGAGAAGTGGCCCCTTTCCACCACAAAGCTTTCTTCTATGCAGTCACTTTGTTACACTTAGCTGCCAAATGACCTACTTGAAAGCATTTCCTACATCTGAAGGGCATGCCTTTGTATTCCAATGTCTGCATCCAACAACCTTTGGATGTGTTAATCATAATTTTTTCAATAAGACCATTAAAATGCCCATTTCAACCAGAATGTGTGCATATGTGGAATGGATCGGGTTTGAGGATTCCTCATTGATCATAAGAAAATTTCCCAATGAATCACCTATTGCTTCTAAACAAGAATCAAACCACAAATGCAAAGGGGGGTTGGGAATTCTCACCTAGATTGGAATCTTAGAAAAGGAATCTAAGTTCAAACAAAATGATGGGTGCCATGGTTTAAGCATTAACGGGAACTTTTTATCCTAGCACCAAAAATGATCACACAATATCCTTTGTCTGTCTTGAATCTTCTCAAAAACTACAATAAAAAACCCCTTTGCAAAGGGATAAATTTGGACATAAACCGTAAGCACGAGATCCCAGTTCTCAATTATCCAAGCATACAACTCTTTTAGACTAGGCCAGAGGCCTCTGAACCTTCCAATCAAAGCTAAATTAGAAAAAATTGAGAGATTATGATCTACCTCATCATTTGCAGCTACATCCAAATCAACCATCTTGGAAGGCGGTGTCGTAGAACACCCATGGGGTTCAAACTGTGGTGTTTTCTTCTATGAACATTCAAGAGACATTGGGCCTATTTGAGACCCCAACAACCCAGAATTCATCCTCCCCATCTGGGCATCTCTAATCCTGGTGCTGCCCTGCACCCGTTTAGGGTCTTCATCCTTTCCCACATTCATCAATCCTACACCATCAGACTACCAGTGGAATTCAGAAGAAGGGATCCCCGACCCATTAGCCATCGATGAAACCGCTAATCCATTCACCTCATTTCATTTGGGGGCAGTCTGCAGTGGGAAGATACATCGCGAACAATTCCCATTATAAAATTTGAAATTTGGCCTTTTAAGGCATTGCACCAAGGCATAATCATTATAAATCAACGTCCTAGCCTATGTGCACTGAGGCTCAAATAGATTAGAACTAGTAGGATCAAGGGTATTGATCCTTCTTCCGGGTAGGGTAGGAGAAACCCTAGCCGTAGCTCCTGCAGGACCATGACCACACAATAGAGCCATTTTTTTCAAAGACTTAAAATGGACTTTTATGAGATAATCAAATTATTTCCTCTGGGCTACGCAATTTTTACATGATGCATGAATTTATTTTTGACATTTCATATGTCATGTGTTGTGTAAAGATTTAAAAATAATTATGACATGAAATTACTTTTTTTGATAATACTATATATACAATCAACTCATTTGTAATTGTGTCACTTGTCAAATAAAAATTTGGAATAAATGCAAAGATATACACCAATGCACAATTTCAATCATCTCTTAAAATTTTGATAACAAAACATATTTTTTTGTTTTAATTATCTTCAAAATTTATATAATATTAATACAATAACAAAGAACTATGAATGCAATGTTCAATATTATATACACACAAATATAAGTTAAATTATTCCCTATTTACTTATGATGTAATAATATAACCTTAATCTTCAAGTTGGTAACTTTTCTTGTACCAAATAACTCAATGTTTAATCACCTGGCTTAAAGAAAAATAAAATACCATAAATTTTATTTGAATAGTTTTAATAATAAAAAAATTTAAAGCACTAACTCAAAATTATTATGTTAAACTTCAATTCAGTACATAGCAAAATGACATTAATTTAATGGGCATTTCATTAGTATGAAAAGTAATTGTTTAATTGTTTTCAAAGAATCCACAATTACATTAGTAAAAAAGAAATAAATGAATATGTCTATTTTAAATTAGATATTAAAAAAATTATAAATTAACAAATTAATTTTTTTTTTATAACTATACTTAACTTATCCATCCATTCCAAAAAAAAATATTTTAACTCTTATGTGAAAGAAAGATTATTGTCTAAGAGAAAAATAATTTTATTTGTTTTTAATCCTATCCTACCAAAAATCAGTAAATACAAAACACATATTAAATTTTAGTTAAATTGATTATAATAATTTAATAAATAGAATTCAACTCACCTTAATAAGTAATGCTAGACATAACTAAATTGGAGATCAAACAGACATGTTTAAAAAGGGAGACCCAAACAGGCACTAGCTAAATGGCTGATAATTTGCACTTGCCCCACTAGTCCATTCCCATGTCTATGCTATCACTATTTTCCATATCATGCATCGGATGGTACACTCACGTGCAACCTGCGAAAATCTTGCAATCACCCTATGAAGGGTAAACAATAAAATAATAATAATAAATTCTTTTTCATATGGATTTGCCAGTGCTCATAGGGTGACTGTAGGATTTTTGTAGGTTGTACGTGAGCGTACCATCCAATGCATGATATGGAAAATGGTGATAGCATAGACATGGGAATGGACTAATGGGGCCGGTCCAAATTATCAGCCATTTAGCTAGTGCCTCACATAACTAGCACTGCCCTTGGTCTAAATCATTAATTCTTTATTACTATAATCGATATATGTCTCTTAAATGCATCTCTAAATACATTTAATGAGAAATATAGTTTGGAGTTATTTTATAGTTCTAATATTTAAATAATATTTTTTTTGATATTATTATAATAAAATTAAAAAAAATTGTTATATTAAAATGAGATTTTATTTTTGTATGAAAATAATCAAAACAAAAACTAAGATCATGTAAATATACTTATTATACAAAATATATATTTGTTATGTCATATTTTATTTTTTAGAAAGGAATCTCTAAATATATGAAATTTAATTTTTACAAAACAAAAACAAAAAATAATAAAAATAAGAATTGAGATCATACAAATATACTAAGAATAAAATAACTCTTAATTAAACAAAACAACTCTCCTTTTAATATAGACATTCTATGGAAAAATATAAATTTCAATTCAATGCATAACTCTTGATTTAATGATTTTAAGATAAATATTGAAAATTATATTCATATGAAAAAATAAAAATTCAAGAACAAGATTTTGTATTTACAAATGACATAATAGTAATTTCTAAGTATTTTAATTATCATTGTAAAAATATCTCCTTTAATAAATTTTTTTAAAAAGGAAGTAAATAAAGAAAGAATAATGTAAATAAAATTTGTGTCTTGAATGATATTTGTGACATGTTTTTAAGTGTATCATAATTTTATGTGAAAGTATTTTTTCTGAAGAGATTTGTGAAAAGAGAATGGCAAAATGAACATGTTGGCGAAGAGGAGTGGAGTAGTGATCATGTGAGAATGTTTTTCCAAAGATGAGTGCACTTTTCATGATAAGGTTAATAAGAACTAGCACTTGCTCCCGAAGGAGGTGCAAGGGCTACACCGATAGGGGGAAAAAAGTACAAGTCTATATAAGATGGTTGTATATTTTTTTGTTTTGTTTAAAGTCGTGCCTAACATCATGAAGTTTCAATTACCACAGACATTTTGAGGCCTTGAAATAATTAAAATCACGCAGGCCATCGATTCTCAAGCTCAGAAACCATAGTCACAAATGGATACAAATGAAGGATGAAAGTTGATTAAGTAAATCATTTAAATGCAAGTGGAAAAGAGAGTCATTTTGATTGCATGCTAAAGTCGGTTGCATTATTTTAGGTTGCCAGTAATTTGGTGGTTGTATCCTTTGCTATTCCTTCTAAGAGGATTCATTCAACATTCTACATACAAAACCCTAATTGGAAACCCTATTTGAGCACTTGCAGTTGAATGCCCAGATACAACATAATTTGGAACCTTAAGACATCACAATTTTTGTTTTGTGGTTAGACATGATTTCTTCAGTCAAGCCAAATTATATTTAACATGTTCTTGCAACTACATATATGGTAAGACTAGTGTTATGCACTATTTACCTACTCGGAATAATAAACATGGGTATCATGTGTTGTTTAAAGTATAATTCTAATATAACTTGTTTCAATTTTTAAATATGTGTAATGTAGACCAAATAAAAGAGCTAATTGACTATTTGAATCATTATGAGTTTCAACATATAAATCCCATAAGAAAGAAAACAAAGTCATTTTTTTACTTCTATAAATCTCGTTTATGTGGACTATTAATGTTACTTGTGCATTTATATGTGGTTTTGCAACATTGAGACATCTTTCTAGTTGATTTTCATCACACATTACTTTAGCAATGTGGAAGGTAGTGTTGAGTCAATCAATGCATAGCTTGGTTTAGAGGATTTATGAAACTTGGAGCTTGATCCCTACCTTTCTCTTATTTATTTTTTTCCTACTGTTAATTTAGAAGTGGAAGATTAGTGATTTTATTGAATACTCATTAGAATTAGACAAATAAGTCTATTGGATTAATATTTTTGCTAGAAAATTGCCATCCCCTTAATATACATTTTTTTTTTTCTGATTGTGCAAATCTTTTTACACGAATTTCTATTAAAAAATATTAATAAATTTTAGAAAGTACTATAATGGGTTGAGTTGAGTTCATTCTGGCTATTACCAATTTGAATTCCTCTCTTTATGGTCTTTTAGTTTGCATGTGATTTATTCTCTAATATTTCTTTTACCTTGCATGTAAATTGTTATCTTGCCTTTTGAAAATTTTATTTGTTCTTTCCTAGCATAACAGGTTGTGTTAGATCACCATTGTACTATATATTGCAAACATCATGTAGATTTTCACAAGCAAGCAATTCCATTCATGGCCTAGGTGGAACCCTTATTTTTTTTTTTTCTTTTTTTGAATATGAATATGTGTTTTGTTATTTTTTGCGAGGATTTGTACATAGATATGATCTTATTGAATAAATGATGCAGGTTTTTGCTTTTGCATGTGATGTGGAGTGATGGCCATTACTAGTGCTTGAGTTGATTCACATTCTAGTAAAGGTTGTTGTAGATTTCCATTGAATTACCTTTGCAAATATCGTGTAAAGGGTATGTGCAAGATCATGAGGGGCCAAAAAGTGGCGATGTAAAAAAAATCCACTTTTTAGTCATCCAAAAGTGCATGAAAATGTATGTTGACTTTTTAGTAGGCCTGAGTGTTAGTACACCTGGGAAAACCTGACACCAAAGCACATGCCTAATTGAGTACTTGATTTTTTTGGGTACGCGAAAATATCAGGTACTTGATTTTTTTGGGTACATGAAAAAATAGTGGGAGTAAATGAAAAAATTGAACTTTTATATATAAAAAGAGGTTTATATATATAATGTTTAACTATGAAATATGAACTTTGAAATATATAATGTTTAACTATAAAATTGAACTTTGAAATATGTATGATATCACTATTATATATATATATATATATATATATATATATATATATATATATATATATATATATATATATATATATATATATATATATATATATATATATATATATAATTAATACATATATTTATATAATATAAATGTTAAATATAATTATATACAATACATATTTAAACATTATATATATATATATACACACACACATCACAAAAACACATATCGCCCCTATAAAGAATGCATTCGAGCTAATCAAGCTTAGCCGAACACTTATTACAAAGTATGCAATCCTAGATCGCAATACAAATATGAGCCCAAGGCTCTTACAAAACAATGTCAACACCTCTGCTCAACAATGTAGGTCTGCTCCAAGTCATCGCACAAAGGAAGTTCGCACCTCTGCTCTGCTCCTTCACTGAAAAATTTCACAAGTCACTTCGCTCTCTCCATCTGCCAAGAATGAGCCAAGGCCTTCACCTTTATAGTCGATTGTCCTCAGATCTAGCACGACAAGATTTAGGTCTGCACCTAAACATAATGGCTCTTAAGTCCAAGCAACGCATTACCAATAACACTATTGCCTCTAACGGTGAGATCTCATAATGGCTAGATTGCATCGCCGATGCAAAACAAGCGCAATGCAAGCGCATCACATAGATCCGTTAATGTCACCCCATTAATTACACTGATAATGATGTTGTTGGCACAACAAAAAAAATGTGCCATTCTTCAAGTCCGTTGCAAATCAAATCTCCAAGGCACAATCAAGTCGTCTAAGTGCCAACACTTAGCCAACAAACAAATGAATCATTACCACACTTGAATTCCATTCAAGATGGCCCAACTGCATAACAAATAAGTCAAGTCAGCCCACGAACACAAAGAAGTCATCTCAGCACTGAATCTGCACTACCAAAGGCAAATCACCTCAATGAAGCTGCATTCATCCAACAAGAAGAATTTGTGCCTTCTCCAAGTCCCCAACTCAGATCCAAACAACTCACAAAAATGATCCACAGTCTAGCCCTGTTACATCCTCCCCCACTAAACCAAGAGGCGACATCCTCGACGCTTGCAACACACTTAGACCAAATGATGCGGTGAGAGGTTCAATCCCAAAAAGAGATCACTCAAGTCGAGTTGACTTCCCCTTGCCAAGGAACCCAATCAACTCCTTCATTGCATTCTGCTACTGATCACCCCAAGCCCAATCTCCCTTCAAGCATCCCAACAAAGGCTTGACGACCTCAGAATAGCTTGCAAAGAAAGATCTGCAAAAGCTAATCATGCCAAGAAACTGTCGCAAGTCATGAACATCACCAATCCGTCCATGTGCACCAATTGCTGAAATCACTCTGATCTGGCTTGGATCAGGAAGCACAAAATCATCCATGTAGAGCAATCTAGATTGCTCAGAATCTGCCAAGGCAAAATGACTACTTGCCAAAAAACATCCCACATAGAACTCAAAGAAATCAATGTCAATGCCAAATTTGCTTCACTCAATTTAGGAATGAAACACATCTGCTCTGTATCCAAGATCATGATGCATCTCAACAAGGAGCAATGATCACTCCAGCTCATCTCAAGAAGTCTTGACCCAAGATCAAGTCATATCGATCCATCTCCAAAGCCACCAAGTTGACAGATCCATGCCAAGCACCAAGTCGCAAGGAAACACTGCAAATCGCACCGCAGACCCACAATGAAGAGGCATCCAATGTCTCACAAGTTGCATCGAGCAAGTCAATCTGCAACCCAAGTCTCCTAGCTCGGTTCTCTACTACAAAGCTATGTGTCGCTCCAGAATCAATCAAGGCCCTCATGTTGCAACCCTTCAAGATCACCGCAATGAAGCACAACTCTGGCCCATCAAAAGCCCTTGAAATAGGTCCAGATCTGGGACTCAAATGCAAAGTGTTCAGCACCAATGCACCTATTCTCGGTACTGATTCTTCCTCAGACAACATCGCATTGATTTGCATTTGATTTGGACATTCTCTGGCAAACTGATCGGTCTTGCCACAAAGAAAACAATCCTGATTTCACTTCTTCTCCTTCTCTTCATGCACAGGCTCAGTTTCATCCGATTTAGGCTTCTTAGCTTTCCATTCACCATTCTGCTTGTCATCTTTCAGATGAAAGCGATGTGCATTGTCAGATTTGGCTCCCCCAAACCCCATTGCCGCATCGCCCTTATAGTCGAGCAATCTATCCACCATGGTGATTGCCTCGGCCAAAGACTGCACCTTATGTCTCCTAAGTTCCTCAGTCGCCCAAGGTTGTAGGTTCCACATGAAAAGAGAGAGCTTCTCGAAATCACCAAGTTTGTCACAGTCCAAGTCCAACACTTAGAATTCCTTCACATACTCCTGGACTATGCCAGAGTGTTTCAGCTGATCAAATCGTGCCCGAACAACCCAATCAGAGTTCTCAGGATGGAACTGATCACGAAGTGCTCCCTTCAAATCAGCCCAAGTCTTGATCACTCTGACTTGCTTTCCAGCCCTCTCATCAGCCAAATGTGTTTACCACCACAACTTCACACTTCCAATCAAGCAAGAGGTAACTTTCTTGATCTGCATCTCATCGGACAAGTTGGTCACCCCAGATAGGTACTCCTCAACATCCCAGAGGAAATTGTCCAAGGATTTGTCGTCATGATTTCCATCATAAGATCCGATCTGGTCCAAGGCCTTCTGTCCCATATTTCCTCCTTACAACATCGAGTGATGAAGAGACTGGCCCTCCTTCAAAACTTAACCTCCTCATGCAATGCATCCAATTGCTTAGTTAGTCTTGAGATCTCTTCAATCAATCGCTCCTCAATGTTGTAGCTTTCCAAAGCCTCAAGATGCATCT